>OY740777.1:16711270-16727512 GCA_963513935.1 Aphrophora alni | reverse complement strand
ACATTAACACAGGAAGAGTGTATACTGTTCAGGTGCTGCAGATGTTTGGAAAAATGTTCAGAAAAATTGGAGTAGCAGAATTGTCGAGCTTTTTTTTTATTGGGCTCCAGTATCTGGATCTGCTGAAGATATATCTTTTCTGGTTAATCCTCAACGAGAGTGAGACTTGTCAAATTTTTTTCCAGCAAGACAGAGTATACAGTTCTACGGTATTAAGACAGCTCTACGGTATTAAGGTGCATTCTGGCTCAACCAGCAGTTTCATGATTATTGGATTGGTCGGCTAGGCCCAGTGGAGTGACCACAAATTTCACCAGACCTCACGCCTGTAGGCTATACTTTTATCCGTGGGAACATGTAAAAGCCATGTTGTACCAGGAGATAACGCACAATGTCAACCATCTGCAGTGATAGATTACGCAGACTTTAGCTAAGATACGTAAAATCTTGTCAAGTGTTCAAAGTTAATGGAAAAAAAACTTAATTTTAACTTGTATGAAAGCCATGTTGAGCACATACCTTAATATATTAATTAATACATGACTTGTAATAATGTTTACAGATATACCAAAACGAATTTATATCTTGCATTTGTATAGAGAGTTATAACTCACCCTGTATATTATACATATGTTAATATGAGTGTTATTCATCTCCTTGCTGTAGCTACATCCCGCAGCAGGAAAGCTATTCATGCTTGTTAATATAAGGAAAACCTTTGTAATATTTTTAAAGAGATAACAAAGGAAATGTATCCTTATTGTATTGCAGAATCCATTAGAGAAACTAATCAAAATATACTGAAGTCGTACAGGATTAAAATTGTTTCTGTAAAGTAAATTCAGTTAATGTTTCCTAAATGTAAAAAATAAATGACAGAAATAAATGTAACAACTCACGTATGAAATGTAGTTACGTCTCGGAAATCATTGTTAAATCATCCCTGCTTGAGATAATGCGTGACGAGCACTTATTACGCGCTCTCTTCTCATCCCTAACTTTTAAAGTTGTCGACATTTCAAAGATAATCCAAGTTGTCCTATCCAGCTACACGATAATTCCACACAGAGATGTTCTCTCTGTAAAGCAGATTTGCTTTATTGGGACTATTTTAGTGAAAGTATTTTCACTTTATTAAATTAAGGAACTTATTTGACCAAATAATAAAATCGTTGTTTTATTTTAATATTAATCTAACTGATTTAGTCATTATTCGAAAGTGGTCACACTTATATGGCTGTTGAAAATCAAAAATTTAACATTTGGTCGAAAAATATCGTTTCATCCGAGCAGAACTGGTATTACTGATAGTTTTTGGAGTGAAGACCACGCCCTATCTGATTTACGCATTTCAACACAATCCTTGTTTTGTGGAGAGTTCTACTTTACACCTATCCAGTCCTTTCCATATTTCTGGATGCACATTAGGTATTTGTTTTCCCACCAGACCTCTATATTTACTTCCCATGCATTTACTTCCTATTTCGTTATCTCTTTGGTCTATCTTGGTGTATAAGAACATTTCAAACTGGCCATATCTATTTTATTTTCGTAGTCATTGACTTTTTCACGTTTCAGTAGGGATGATTGTACTTTGGGGTAATAGTTGAAGAACTGGCGCTTGCGTATATTTTTCCGCAGACCAACACAATCTCACAAATGTATTATTATACTGCAATACACAAAACATTTAAAATGCCTTTACAGGAACTTTCCTAAACCTTCTGTCTTGCGTGATTATGCCATACCAAGCTTCTAGATAGTACATAAACACGAAAAGATGTACAGCATAATAAATACTAAAGCTACAAATAAAACAAATATTTACAAAGTAAAACCAAAACACTGGTGTGATAGTAAATAGTAGTAAATTTATTTGTGCTACAAGTGCGCAAAGTGAGAGGAAAGGTTAGCGAAGTGCAGCAGTTTCTCAAATTTAGAAGCATCACTTTTTGCTCCAATTACACGCAAAGTCGTAAAGGTATATTGAAACATTCACTGTCCATTTCTTAAAATTCACTTTCTTCTTTCATTTTAAATTGTTCAGAGCAGTTATTATTACGTTTGTATAGCCTACAAACAAAGACTGAGGTTAGAACACTTACTTGTCAGAAGTAACAACAAAGTAAAATGTAGGAAACCACCTGTATTAGGAACAGTTTATAGTTTAGAAAAGTCAACATTGTAAAGTACCAATAAGAATAGATGTCGATTCGGTTTTAATGTGCTAAAAATAACTGAATGTGCTTTTGGCTTCTCATAAACAGTGAACTTAATTGACTCTATATTGAAGTCTGATGAGGCCATATGAGTGGAATGTAAGAACTCCTCAGCTTCAGCTTTATAATGGAACTGCAACAGCTGTAAGTGATTGTGAGAAAGACAGTGTATTGGTCCTTTAAAAAATGTAATTGAGAGAGAATGTGACAAAGAGAGAGAATCGGATTTACACTAAAATCCATCTGGAAAATAATTTATTGTAGATCCTTTTCTTTTAATGACAAAAACCCTTTAAGTTATCATCGCCTTATAAGAAAGAAAAAAAAGAGCATAAAGACACTAATAGTTTTGATCTCGTAAAATAACAAAAATTGATCACGAGCCACCTGATAATGATGGTTAAAGATAAGGGTCTAAAACAAAAATGCATGAAAAATGGTGTAGATCCAGTTACTGTAGGTTCCCTAAGGGTAACTGCAAGAGAAAGAGAATACAGTGATCCTCCAAATCTGAAACATAAGTTACCACAAACAACTTTGCATCAGTAATGAACAACTGAACTCGTTTTGATTGTTTATTTAAATATGTGTGTATACAAGTTTTAACTTTCTATATTTGTTCAATTTAACTTAAGATTGATCTCAAATTGTGTGTATCTTATTTTAATTTGACCGTTTGGTATTTCATATGTAACTTTCATTATATGTTTGTTAAGCTGTTGCTGTTAAACGTGTCTAATTTTCAGCAATCTTTATGAAAACGTTTCTTTGAACCTAATAAGTGTATCTTGTTAGGATTGGTTCCTTTAAACTGCCAGGGTTCTTTAACTTTAATATAACTCCAAACAAGCAGACTATCATCACTCGAATAAAAATTTGAAAGATTAAACTGAATTAAACTAAACTGAAATTTTGTTCAAATTCACAAACATAAATGTATTCAGTCGACTAAAAATAATAATGTCTTCCAATTACAGCTGGACGAATATTACTCCTAAATAAAACTAATTGAAACTAACTATATCTTGTTAGGATTGGATTCTTAATGCCTGGGTTCTTTAACTTCATTAAACTTCATAAAAATGTGTTTCAATACTCAATTAATCCTTATTAACAATTACTACTAAGAATAACTATCTCCTATCTTATTACAATACTGCAATATCTTTATTATTACTATAAATCCAGAATGACTCAAATTGTTGTGACTCACAGATCTGATTCTACGTTATATTTTTAAATTACTTATCCAATTACAAGGTTTATACATGAAGTTTGCTCACCCTGCTTGCCACTTTTGGATGCTCATCTGAAGTCTCAATACTCCTAGGTAGCTCGTACACACCATGTCCGTCTGGCTATCTTCAAGAATTATACACCCAGGAATCTCTTACTCGCCAAGTCAGTCTGGCTATCTTCAAAAATTCCTGTAGTACCTTCCTTGATCAATCTTGGCCCACTGACCAAGTTTTCTCCCACCCAAGGGTTTATATATGATTGTAGTATAAATGACGTCTGTCTTGCAGACTTTTCCAAGTCTGTCACAATAATTTCTGTCTTAAAAATAACTTAGACTATATTCCTAACTAAAACTATCCTAATTCATAACAATGTGCAAGATTTAATTTTGTTATAGGTTTTAATAGTAGTTACTCAGAAGAGTAGTGCTTGGTGGCAAAGGATAGACGAATGTACTCCGACAAGAAATGGAGTGCGTGGCGGAGTAATACATATAACTGTGTAAAAGAGGCGTAGCGAAAAGTCGTACAAAAATTTTCAAACTAAATTTTGAATTGCATTCCAACATTTTCCGCAGGCAATTTTTTAAGTAACCAAAAAATTAATAACTGCTATACCACTTTTTATAGTTTCACTATACCACTATTTTCTTGTTTCATAAATTTGCATAAATACCAATTATTATTTTTTACATAATAGTTATACTGATTCTTCCTTGTGATTTATTATAATACTTGATATTACTTATATCAACCCTCAGGGGCTTACTTATACTGAGTACTGGTTAGGCATTCTTGAGAGAACCTAAATGAATCTTTTTTCCTTCTTTGGTTAGGTCTTTATTTAGTCTCTTTCAACTTTACTATAAGTCTCTCTTGTTCAACATTTGTTCTTTTCCAACCCTGACGTCACAAAACGTTATTTCAATCAAAATAAATTATAGTAGAATAATTAGATTTAATTTAAAAAGTTTCAATGTTGACATTTATGTAAGTTTCTTCTTATCGTCTTACTCGTATATTTGTTTTTAATAGCTCGTTATGTGGATCTTGATAATATTATTATCGTCAAATAACGTTGATCCATAAATATCCATAAATAATCGGCGTCATATCACGTCAACCAATCAACTCAGTCGCATCGTGAAGACGCAGTAATTTCATCAAGCCCCTCAGTCTGATAACCGATGAGATATAACCTCGAAAGGGAAAAGTAAAATAATAAATTGCCTTATTGAATCAAGTTGATATTAAGTTACTGACTGTCAGATTATTCCCGTCTCGCGATATCTGATGTCTAATTATATCGATTCTTTCGTTCGAGTTGTCAGACTAATCGAATCAAAGCAGATTTATAACTAAATATTCCTCCTCTTATACAGTGCAAAGCTAATTTTCATTGCAACAAAAATTGATCTTTATTATTTTTCAATGTTCCCTAAAGTCCCTAAAAACCCCCAAAGGGTATTATACAGCTAAGTAATCTGCCGAAATTTTTAAACGACTTTAAAATTGAAAAATATAACTGAATTGAAAGAAATTAAAGCACAAGATAAAGTCTTATACCCAACTTTGTTTTCAGAAATAATTATCTTTACAAATAGAAAATACGGCTGTTCCCAGATTTGTTTCCACAATGTTTTACTTGGAGTGGGGACGAACATAGATCATTTAAGAGGTTTACTTATAATGAGTTAGTATGTGACCATTCCGAGGTAACATAGCTGGATTAACACCTTTCACCATATAGTCTTGGACTAACTACATTCCTATCTTTCATTTAGTCTTTCTTGATCAACTCTTGTTCCTTTCAAACCCTTGTGAGTTTATTGAATTCGTTAGTTAGGAATCTCCTTACGTATGCTCTTGTCTGTCTGTTTTTAAGCTAAACGACTGCAAGGTTTCACTCTTTACACGAACAAAGATGAATCTACAAATAAACTAAAAATAGGTGAACGATCAGATTTATCATTCAACCAATAAACTTCAACAAACAAGCGATATGATCTATTTCTCAATCAATAAACTCCAACTTTAATATAATATATATATAATTTATCTGAATGAGATAAATTTTGTACAAATTCACAAGCAGAAATGTAGAAAATAATTCAGTCGACTAAAAATAATAATGTCTTCCAATTACAGCTGAACGAAGATTACTCCTAAATAAAATTAATTGGACTGTTATACAGGATTTATTGTTTATTTATTTTCACCAAAACGAACGAATCTGATCATCACTTTTAAATATAGTTTTTGCAATCTATCAGATTTATTTTGAAGATTTTTAGATAGAGATTTTAAAACTTGTGAACGGAATTTCCTGGTTAACAACCTTATTTATTTAGGAGCTATAATTTTTCACAATACTTACGTTTAAAAATGTCCCTAAAGAAAGAAATAATATAAAAAATATTATACATATTATCCCTTTAAATACTATTACCGTACTTGTTTAATTAAAAAAATATTATTATTAATGTTAGCTAATTAGTATGTTTCTTCAACAGAAACTGCTATCTATATACAAAACTCAGGAGTGGCCACATCTAGGCTAACAGTTGAAATAAGTAATTTGTCATAGTCTTACATCAATGTTTAATTATTTTTAAAATTATAACAGATAACTTACAGTTTAAAAAAATAAATAACATGATCTGGAAAATAATTTAACTTCGTGATGTTCAAACTGACATCTTTATTGTCGCAATCTTACAGTGTTTCTTGAACAGAGCTGCACACATGGCGGCAAAGATCATTGTCAATGTAAATTTAATGAAATAAGTCAGATAAACTCTCAATCCAGAAAATGTGAGACGAAGTGTTATAGTGGGATGGAACGGCGTCTTGTTGAAAAATAATATAATTACCACAATTCTGACTAATTTGCGTTATGAAAGTGTTTTCCAATATGTTTTGGTACATGTTATCATTAACCGTGTCATCAATAAATACTGGGATAAAGACACAGTTGCACCCCCAACTAATATCTTTGCAGAATTCTGCTTTTTAATAGGTTCATGAGTGTTTATAGCTCCGCGTGGCTGGAAACAGCCTACGTCATACCGTAATATCTTCATCAAGAGTCCATTTCCTTTTTCTCTGTTCGTATAAACAAATTTACTAAACTGGATCATCCACAAAACCGACCTAAGAACAGGTCTCGGGTGATACAACAGATTACAGCCACTTTAAAGATCTTCTTGAGATTTCAAACTCAAATGTAGCACTTCTCTAATGTTTCGCAACTAAGCATCTTCAGACAACTATGAACTAAAATGTACAAAATCCAACTTAAGTACCATCATCTATACAAAGTAAGTAGGGGATGGAATGCAAGGAAGGGGGACTGAGCCAGGATTACCTGAGAAGGTAAATGACCTGGCAGAATGGGTTTTAACAATGGATATGTGTTAAACACTTGTTCATTTTACATGTGAGTTATTATTTACCTTAATATGGAATTCACTAAGTACTGACTGTGTTTACACTTAAATTAAATAAATTCTGTTTATATTGAAAACTCCTTATTTTTCAACAAAAAAGTATTCGTGATATATGACATTTATATTTTCTTCTTTAATAGCTAAATATAACCTTAGTTTTGTCTGAAATTATCAATAATTTCAATGTTTTAATAAATTTTTCAATATTTTTTTTCCGGCATTCCAGAATACGTTTAAAATATCCATTACACATAGATTAATTCTGACACCACTAAACATTACTTTCTATGCAAATTCATGTCACACACAAAAAAAAAACATTAAGACAAATTATTTTAGTTCAGTACGACTATGTTATAGCGTAAAGTGTCTGTTTATAAGAAATCCCGACTGTACTTTTCCTAAAATTCTCGATGAGATTGGCGCAAGACACGAGTGTTTTCCAATAATGTTCAAATCGTCACCTTTCTGAATTAAATCTAAAAATGTAAACAGCTACAAAACTCATTCATAGTGTCTGTCACGGACAGGAAAGTATTTTGTTTTCTTGGAAATAGAGCAAACATTTTAACACAGCTGTGACAACAAATCGAGAAAGTAGAGCATAGAAATATCAAGGACAGAATTTACTGTTGACGTTTTCAGCGTGTTGTTCCAATTTATCAACACAAATTTAGGTTAACGAATATAAATAAAAAAACGAATTGAGATATAAACTTTATACATAGATAGCACCAGAAAAGCTAGTAATTAATGTGCTGGATAGCATAGATTGAATACATATAGCAAACTTACTTACCAGGCTGATAAATAAGCTCCCACAAAGCATTAAATACCATTAGGATTTTTTACCATTTAAAACAGTCTTACACAACTACTATTGTCTAGATCATTTACTCTGTGAAGGAGTTGGTGCCGGGCCCTTAACATGATGGCTGTGGTCTCTTTATCTCCTTTGTATCTAAAGATTAATTTTGTCGGTGATTTTTTTTTGTTTTTTTGGTTATTTGATTATGGAAATTATTTTGTGAAATGTTGTTTTTATGTTTTGTATTTTATCTAGTATGTATTGACTGACTTTGTTGATTTATTTGTTGTATTGTTTGTGTAATATTTTGAAATAGGCTATGGCTAAGCCATTGTTTTTGTCTACGACCATGAAAATAAATAAAAATAGGTTATTGAAACATTTTGAAATGTTGTGTTTATATTTAATTTTTGTTTAGAAAATGACAATTGTAAAAAAAAAAAAAAAATTCAAATGGAAATAAAGGATTAGTTTTATATGAATATGATACTCCTTCATTAATACATAAATGAAAGTTAGGAACGTTTTAATGATTTATGTAAAAATTAAAGTACTTTAAACATAGTGCAATAAAGTATTTTTAAAGTGTAGGTGTGTTGTATTTGTATTGGTTATTATTATTTACAGTTGATAGCTGACTTTGAGGACCTTGTTTCCTCAGTGACTAAGGAATGTTTACATAACTGAAGAGAATGTTTACTGAATATGTTTACACTTGTCTTGCTTCATATGAATGTAGTCTTGTATTTAGTTTCATAAGATTGAGAGTTTATTTAGAAAGTGTCAGTCTGCCTTGTAATACTTGATGTTATAACAATCTGTAACTGAGAAACTGAGAAAAGGTAAAAAAAGAAGTTTTTTTCAAGGAACAATTATATTTCATTTCTTTATTTGAATTACATATGCACAAACTGAGGTTAGATCAAATTCTGAGCCCAAAAATAAATACATGTAGTAAGTTTCAATAATAATTGAACAGTGTGGCTAATAAATATTAAAATATTTCTTCCGTTAAAAGGTTCTGAGAAAAATCTATTCAATTTGTGGAATCCCTCTCAAAAACAGCAATACTTAAGTCAATAAGAAAAGACTTTCTGGAGTTAACGAGTGGAAAACACTGTTCACATTCTATTTTTACCTCTTTGCTTTAACACTAATATCACAAATAATTTTTAAAAACTACTTGTTCTGTAAACACCTAGAGCTGGGTTGTTTTAACATATTCAGTAAATTGTTCCTGTAAACCCAACGTGGCTACTGTCTTACGGACAAAGTGGCCTACAAGAAGAACAAGACGTAATAGTTATTATAATCACAACCACTGTACAATTGAACAAAACACCACTACTAGGGAGATGCAATGAAAGTTAAATTCATTGGGATCACAGTGGTATCAAATATGATGCTCTAAACCTCAGAATGCTGATTATTTTATCTGAAAATAGAATCGTTATTCATTGATGGGCCTTATTGGTTGACGGCACAATTTGTTGAAATTGTAAACGTTAAAACATTTATATCTTATTTAATTAATTGATGCAATATACAATCTATGTAAAGTATATAAGTTTTAAAAGATATCAAAGTGAAAAAAATTCTTGTAACTTTGATCTAATTAATTATTAATTAGATATTGTTTTAATTGTATTGAATGCTATGAAATTAATTCAACAAATTACACAGCGAGATTTTTTTTTTATTTTAGATAACTTCATGGGGGAAATTTGTTTAAACAATTCAAAATATATATAATTATTTTTGTTGCTGCGTCACATTCATTATCCACATCTACGTTTTGGAAACTTGCTGTACTGTTTTAAGTGGTTGCCATTATAACAATAAATAACATAACCTTTTACTTATATCGTGAGGCTTAGAGTTTCAATTCCTCAATTTATCATTGTGTTTGGTTCGTAGCGCACATACTAACAAATGTGTAACACGCACAACTTAAATTTGATAACAACATAAATTTGATTTATAACATAATATTTAGCTCCTTGAATTAAAATTAGACGACTCTAAACTCCTCGTGATAAAATTTAATTAAACAAAATAAAACAAATAACATATATATCTCTATTAGAATTAATATACATAAAACTTCCTGTATAATAAATTAATTTCATTACACCCCAGTCAACACTAGTCCGTGCTTAAATGAATCATACAGTAAAACTTTTAGTAATATTACAAATTGGGTGAGGCTATTAGAGAGAGAAAGAAAGGGCTTATATTTACGTTTCATTAATTTTATTCCTGAAATCTAATCCTCATGAAAGCTGAACCTGAAGGGTATGAAAGTTTACGTAAGTTTAATATAATGTTAATTTACGCTGCAAAGGTTAATGCCCCTCAGGGAGAGGAAAGATGTATAAAGAAAAACAAAGTTAATCACAGTAAATAGCTATTGGCAGAAAGATATAATCGAAATGTTAAATACATCTGGAATACTATTTGACCAAATATTAATATTTGTACTCATTATAGAATCAGCTGACTAAGGGGATTTTTTAAAATGAAACTTTTAGCCTTTTCATTCTGATTGGCTTAGACTTTTAAGCTTAAAAGTACTTCTATTGGAAATCTTCATCTGCTTTTAAAATATAAGAACCAAACAAGGGAAAAAGTTACCAATACATTTCACACTGGACTAGACTAGGATTTTTGTGTTGAATTATAAAAGCAGATGGACCTAATCACCTGTTATAATTATTTACTATTATTGTTCAGTAAGGACCTATACATCCACCTCAACGCAATCTTCTATCATTGCTAGGTACATTCTCTATTATAACAACGTTCCAAATTCCGTTTAGAACGACTAATTAATTTGTAAATTTCGTTCAAACTGTTACAACTATTTTGCACTCAATGAAGGGTTGCAACCCTCGAATCTCTTATTATTTCTGTATTCTTTCCCATCGCTATACGCAAGTCAAGCCTGATTGGTGAACATTTCGCGCGCTCTGCGATTGTTCCAGAGACAAGAACAAGGAAAGGCATAGAAGCCAAACCAAGAAATATTCTACGTCACAACGGAAAAGTAATCAAATGCGTTATCGCTCGCCGCTTTCACCCCGCTATTCTACAGATCTTGTCTTAAACTGGCTCGCCCGCCAATCTCACCCTCGCTATTCTACAGATCATGTTTTAAACTCGCATCGATCGCCACTCGAACCCTCGCTATTCTACAGATCATGTCTTAAATTCGCTCGCTCGCCAATCTCACCCTCGCTATTCTACAGACCATGTTTTTAATTTGTTCGCTCGCCGCTCTCACCCTCGCTATTCTACAGATCATGTCTTAAATTCGCTCGCTCGCCGCTCTCTACCTCGCTATTCTACAGATCATGTCTTAAATACGCTCGCTCGCCACTCTCACCCTCGCTATTCTACAGATCATGTCTTTAACTCGCTCTCTCGCCAATCTCACCCTCGCTATTCTACAGATCATGTTTAAAACTCGCTCGATCGCCACTCGAATCCTCACTATTCTACAGATCATGTCTTAAACTGGCTTGCCCGCCAATCTCACCCTCGCTATTCTACAGATCACGTCTTAAATTCGCTTCTCGCCGCGCTCACCCTCGCTATTCTACAGATCATGTCTTAAACTGGCTCGCCCGCCAATCTCACCCTCGCTATTCTACAGATCATGTCTTTAACTCGCTCTCTCGCCAATCTCACCCTCGCTATTCTACAGATCATGTTTAAAACTCGCTCGATCGCCACTCGAATCCTCACTATTCTACAGATCATGTCTTAAACTGGCTTGCCCGCCAATCTCACCCTCGCTATTCTACAGATCACGTCTTAAATTCGCTTCTCGCCGCGCTCACCCTCGCTATTCTACAGATCATGTCTTAAACTGGCTCGCCCGCCAATCTCACCCTCGCTATTCTACAGATCATGTCTTTAACTCGCTCTCTCGCCAATCTCACCCTCGCTATTCTACAGATCATGTTTAAAACTCGCTCGATCGCCACTCGAATCCTCACTATTCTACAGATCATGTCTTAAACTGGCTTGCCCGCCAATCTCACCCTCGCTATTCTACAGATCACGTCTTAAATTCGCTTCTCGCCGCGCTCACCCTCGCTATTCTACAGATCATGTCTTAAACTGGCTCGCCCGCCAATCTCACCCTCGCTATTCTACAGATCATGTCTTTAACTCGCTCTCTCGCCAATCTCACCCTCGCTATTCTACAGATCATGTTTAAAACTCGCTCGATCGCCACTCGAATCCTCACTATTCTACAGATCATGTCTTAAACTGGCTCGCCCGCCAATCTCACCCTCGCTATTCTACAGATCATGTCTTTAACTCGCTCTCTCGCCACTCTCACCCTCGCTATTCTACAGATCACGTCTTAAATTCGCTTCTCGCCGCGCTCACCCTCGCTATTCTACAGATCATGTCTTAAACTGGCTCGCCCGCCAATCTCACCCTCGCTATTCTACAGATCATGTCTTTAACTCGCTCTCTCGCCACTCTCACCCTCGCTATTCTACAGATCACGTCTTAAATTCGCTTCTCGCCGCGCTCACCCTCGCTATTCTACAGATCATGTCTTAAACTGGCTCGCCCGCCAATCTCACCCTCGCTATTCTACAGATCATGTCTTTAACTCGCTCTCTCGCCACTCAAACCCTCACTATTCTACAGATCACGTCTTAAATTCGCTTCTCGCCGCGCTCACCCTCGCTATTCTACAGATCATGTCTTAAATTCGCTCGCTTGCCGCTCTCACCCTCGCTATTCTACAGATCATGTCTTAAATTCGCTCGCTCGCCACTCTCACCCTCGCTATTCTACAGATCATGTCTTAAACTGGGTCGCCCGCCAATCTCACCCTCGCTATTCTACAGATCATGTTTTAAACTCGCATCGATCGCCACTCGAACCCTCGCTATTCTACAGATCATGTCTTAAATTCGCTCGCTCGCCAATCTCACCCTCGCTATTCTACAGACCATGTTTTTAATTTGTTCGCTCGCCGCTTTCACCCCGCTATTCTACACATCATGTCTTAAACTGGGTCGCCCGCCAATCTCACCCTCGCTATTCTACAGATCATGTTTTAAACTCGCATCGATCGCCACTCGAACCCTCGCTATTCTACAGATCATGTCTTAAATTCGCTCGCTCGCCAATCTCACCCTCGCTATTCTACAGACCATGTTTTTAATTTGTTCGCTCGCCGCTCTCACCCTCGCTATTCTACAGATCATGTCTTAAATTCGCTCGCTCGCCGCTCTCTACCTCGCTATTCTACAGATCATGTCTTAAATACGCTCGCTCGCCACTCTCACCCTCGCTATTCTACAGATCATGTCTTTAACTCGCTCTCTCGCCAATCTCACCCTCGCTATTCTACAGATCATGTTTAAAACTCGCTCGATCGCCACTCGAATCCTCGCTATTCTACAGATCATGTCTTAAATACGCTCGCTCGCCACTCTCACCCTCGCTATTCTACAGATCATGTCTTAAACTGGCTCGCCCGCCAATCTCACCCTCGCTATTCTACAGATCATGTTTAAAACTCGCTCGATCGCCACTCGAATCCTCGCTATTCTACAGATCATGTCTTAAATACGCTCGCTCGCCACTCTCACCCTCGCTATTCTACAGATCATGTCTTTAACTCGCTCTCTCGCCAATCTCACCCTCGCTATTCTACAGATCATGTTTAAAACTCGCTCGATCGCCACTCGAATCCTCGCTATTCTACAGATCATGTCTTAAACTGGCTCGCCCGCCAATCTCACCCTCGCTATTCTACAGATCATGTCTTTAACTCGCTCTCTCGCCACTCAAACCCTCACTATTCTACAGATCACGTCTTAAATTCGCTTCTCGCCGCGCTCACCCTCGCTATTCTACAGATCATGTCTTAAATTCGCTCGCTCGCCGCTCTCACCCTCGCTATTCTACAGATCATGTCTTAAATTCGCTCGCTCGCCGCTCTCACCCTCGCTATTCTACAGATCATGTCTTAAGTTCGCTCTCTCGCCGCTCTCTACCTCGCTATTCTACAGACCATGTCTTAAATTCGCTCGCTCGCCGCTCTTTACCTCGCTATTCTACAGATCATGTCTTAAGTTCTCTCGTTCCCCGCTCTCTACCTCGCTATTCTACAGATCATGTCTTAAATACGCTCGCTCGCCGCTCTCTACCTCGCTATTCTACAGATCATGTCTTAAGTTCTCTCGTTCCCCGCTCTCTACCTCGCTATTCTACAGATCATGTCTTAAATACGCTCGCTCGCCGCTCTCTACCTCGCTATTCTACAGATCATGTCTTAAGTTCTCTCGTTCCCCGCTCTCTACCTCGCTATTCTACAGATCATGTTTTAAGTTTGTTCGCTCGCCGCTCTCACCCTTGTTATTCTACAGATCATGTCTTATATTTGCTCGCTCGCCGCTCTCTAAATCTTATAGCTAGAACGGAATGTAATTAGGTGCGTCTACACGCTTTGTCACTTGTCGCTCATACACTCTCTATTCTACAAAACATGTCTGAAACTCGCACGCTCACTGCATATTATAAATTATGTACAAAATCGAACAATGGTGACAATTGAATATTCTATAATGTGTATATGTGTGCATTAGTTTGTGTTTAAACTTAATAAAACTGTGAGTGTTTCAGCTAAAATACAGTGATATCGTCGGTTTATACCACACAACATCGCTGCATCTTCACAATATCAACGACACAAGTAATAACTCACACTAAACATTTCTGAGACATAAATGTTGATGATTGTGTATTAAACGATGTATTTCCACATAATTAAATCAAGTTATTTATTATGTCTCATTAACTGATCCCCCGTTTTTATTGAATTTTAAATTCTATTATTATTTAAAATTGAAGACTATTAAAGTAAAATATTAAAATAAATAATTTCACTAGTCGTTACGATATATAAATTTGTATATAAACTCCCGTAAAATTTGTTTTAGTTTTTGAAGCGTTGAAATGATTTTTGAAAATTACTGATGAATTAATGAACTAATGTTAGGGAACTTTTTGGTGTTTTATGTTCTTTATTTTATGAAAATCTCTTAACGGTATCCGCTGGTAAACCATCAGAAAAACGCGCTTGTTTAAAATGTAAAGATTATTCGTTAAGAGAGTTATTTCTATGGAGAATTAGGGTTGAAGGGTTTTGCATTCATTATTTGTTGAAACAATAAGATGTGCAATGAAAAAGAAAGAATTTTATAAATCTTACTTCTTAGAATCATTTCCATTGTTACCCTGAACATTACAAATATTTCATATCTGGTATCCTAGCAACCAATTTTACATATTGTCTTACAGTTGACTGATTACACTTCACGAATATCATTATATTATTAGAAATTTGTTTGACTCTTAACTGAAAAGGAATTGGCAAATTAGTAACAGAAATTGTAATTTAACCCTTTTGAAATAGTTATGTTTTATTATAATATATAATTTTCAAAAAATTTCAAAACGGCCTCCGTTTTACGATAATTATATCTTAATTATAAATCATTTTTTACAGCTTACTAATATGAATACCATAGTTGTGAACACGAATGAGCGACACAAAAATAAATACTCGTCATGCCACGTCAGTTTATCGGATTAAACTTATTCCGCAGCTTTGTTAATCCACCATAGTTTTATTATACAAAACATGACCTCATCGTGTCACTATAACCCTGTAACATATTTCATCATGTTTCAAATAAATCATTTATTAATTGAAATAAAACAAAGTTGGTGGTGCCATCTCGGTACTTACCCAGACGTTGTAATCCTTAGGCAGGTTTTATCAACATTGTAATAGTGTATTTTACTATATTTGTAGCTATCCTGACCCGTCCTGGCGGCCCTAGAACACGAATATATATCAGCAAACCTCTACGAGATACAACAGAAATTCTACCTGAAGAGTCTCGTAATGAAACTAATATAACATTTTCATCTGAGATCAGGTTTTGGAATTACAATTATGGAGAGTAATTTCTGTGGATTTTTCTGTGGATTATTTTTAGAAGTCTTCTTTGGACTGTAAAAAAATAGAGAATTATTAATAAAACTATATTTTATAACCAAGTAACATCAAAATAAAAACAATTAACTTTAACTCTGATAGTAGAAAATTTAATTAATTTTTTAACAAATTTGACACTTAAAGTCGCTTTTTTCTGTGATTATTAGAAACAGTGCTGTGAATATTATTTCTCCAATCCAGCCCACACTTGTAACTCACAATGCAATGGGCTCTGTTGCAGTTGTTGATGGTTATGGGGAACAATACAACAGTTTTGTTAATTAACACTGCTGTTTAGGGCTCCCATCTGACGTTAAACTCACAATCCCAGGTTCTTCTTCTACCATATCTCTCATTATGTCAGCAAAACTTCACCTTCTCATTACTCTTGATCATTATAATTCCAAAACCTGATCTCAGATGAAAATTTTATATTCGTTTCATTACGAAACTCTTCAGGTAGAATCTCTGTTATATCTCCTAGAAG
>OY740777.1:16626270-16708770 GCA_963513935.1 Aphrophora alni | reverse complement strand
ATTTCACTGTTGCCAACTGAAAACAATTCATTACCCTTTCACTATAACTTAAACAATTCCCTTATCGTTGGAAACAGCCCTTCTGTGTTGCCACGTATAAGTAAATAACATCTGCTAAGTAGGTAGTTAACGCAGTAGAATAAAAGTGTGTCCGTTTTAGGTTGGCAATTTGATATTTTTACTTAGAAATATTATCCCCCATCTTTATTTTCTTACAAATTTAAAGAACAATCTGCTCTTTATTTAATTACCAAGAATAGGCCAAGTTGTTATCGTTGTTTAAAGACAAAAACTTGTCGTTTGTTGTATTATAAAAAATAGAAATAAAATAACATAAATAATGACTCTCCTATCACTATAATACTCTAATAGCTTCATGGTCTGATGAGAACAAGAGTTGGTCAAGAGATACCTGATACGAAAGATGAAAGAGAGAGAGAGAGAGAGAAAGAGAGAGAGATAGAGAGAGAGAGAGAGAGAGAGAGAGAGAGAGAGAGAGAGAGAGAGAGAGAGAGATAAAGCAAAACTACATAGAAAAAGTGTACATGCAGTTAGAGGTCCATCGGGATTGCGAAGAACCACTAAAGTAATTAATTAAGTTATTTCACTTTTAGTCCTACCTTAAAACAGTTGTGTTCAGTTTCATAATGCCTGAAAAAGTCATTTGAATACGGTGCATTTAATATACTGATAGTGTGAATAAAATTAACAAAATATTTCTGTACATTTAAAAAGCGTGTACGCTTTTTATTCTACAAAAAAAATAAAAATTTATTCCAAATTTAAGATAAAAAAATATTTGATACCACTCACTAAAAATCAATTAAATAATAAATTTAGGAATCTTCCATAAGCCGGTGACTCTAAAATGTTCGGTTAATTGAAAATGGCGACGATTTTTCAACATGTGTACAGTATATTTTTAAATCAAATATTAGGGATAATTTTTATCCCAAATATTTAATGTTTGGTGTACCTTTAATAGTTGTGAGATCCTAATGTGGTCATGTTGAGTGGATCACCTTTGTAAATGTAACAAAAACTTTGGAGGTATCTACTATAAGAACAAAACTCAAAACTACGATTTTTTCAATACTACATATAACTATTATCAGAAATATAGTTAGAAGCTATATGACACAAATATAGTTACGAAGCTTTATGACACAAATAAAGTTAGAAGCTATAGGACTGAAATATAGTTATGAACCTTTAGGACACAAATATAGTTACGAAGCTATAGGACTGAAATATAGTTATGAAGCTATAGGACTGAAATATAGTTAGAAGCTATAGGACTGAAATATAGTTAGAAATTATAGGACACAAATATATATATACGAAGGACTGATATATAGTTACGAAGCTATAGGACTGAAATATAGTTACGAAGCTATAGGACTGATTCATATAGCTATAGTAACCCGGTGTCAGCTATGTTATCTCTGGATTTCCATGAGTTTACTTGCATATAAGTGAGCCACTGTAGATCGAATGCCTTGAAAACGAACCTAATCTACAAGGAAAAGAAAGTACACACAAATTATTTTAGGATGAGATGTCAGAGGTGTAAAACCCACTTAAAAATATTTATTTAAAAACGTTGAACCAGGTGGAAGGACATTTTTGTAATTTTTTTTTAATTGCTTATTTTCATTGACTATGTTTTGGCAGTTTCAGAAGTAAATAAACCTAAAGGAGACGAATTGACAGGAGGGATGGGAAGTGTAACGTAAATTATGAGATTTGTACGAATAAAGCTTTCCAAAGTTTTTGATTTTTCATTTTATTATAAAACAATTCTTTTCTTTAAGAATTTAAGAACGAACAATAAATATTGTTTCTAGAGACTCTACAATTTAAAATATATAATACAGTTATTGATTTCCACCGAAAACGTAAGCAATAAATATTAAAATTTATTTCCTTTTAGCGTTCCTTCGTGAAAGCATTTACAGATCTCATAATACTGCAGAATATTGCATGCCAATAAACGGTCCATATCATCTTTATTTGATGAGATTCAAACTCTAAGGAAATTTAAAATGTCCTGCCAATACTAAGCTCTAGTTTCAACTAAAATTATAGCCTAATAAAATATTTTTCTCACACAATTATATATTATAACCAATCATGTAGGAAATTTAGACATACGATTTTGCCAAAAAAATATATATATATACGGCGATTTTGTGAAAACAAATATCGGTCCCCATTTACCCCTATATTTTTCCACAATTATTCTTCTTTTACATATACAGAGCTGACTCACAACATGGGCATTTGTAAAAGTACAAAACAAGGTACATTTAAGTAATTATAAATACTGAAGAGACATTACAAAAATAATCTTAAGTCCATATAAATACATTGTCTATATAACTCTGAAAAAGGAACAAGCTGGTTTCATGAACGGGTGATCATGTGTGGATCAAATTCCTTGAGAGTTGATGAAAGACCAATTTGTGGAATGGAGAACAAGTTTCTATCTTCTTTTTCTTAATTTTTTGAAGGTATTAACTGAATCTGTTGTGGAGAGTGGAAGATACGGAAAGGGTTATGCATTTCCTCCTAACATTACAAAAAATATGTTCTCCCTTATGGGTGAGAAACATGCAGTGTCAAAGTTTATCACTAGTAAGCTCTGAAGATATTTGTATAATGGTTTCACAGAAGAACTTTTAATATAAATTGACGTAATGTTACATAAAATAGTGCATTATTGCCAGGAGGAAAAGGAATAATAGAAATCCACATAGTAAGAAGAAAGTGGTGATGGCTAGGATACTCTTTCAGGAAGAACCAACAAACTGTGGAGAGAAAAGGGATGAACTGGAACTCAAAAGATTCGTTCACATGAACCGTTCATTTAGATCATAGTTCACCAATGACGACTTATAGTTCTTTACAGTTGTTACATTACTTTAATTAATAAAACATACACTTTAACATCATGCAACTCGTAGAAATGGCTATTTAACCTATTAATTTATTTTACGCTTTTAACAAATAAATTTTGTAACTCGTAACTAGTAACACCATTAAGAAGTCTAGTTGACAGAAAGAACTGAAACAGGAAAAAGGAGAAGGAAAGAACCTAACTATTCAAATTTCTTATCTGGCAGCACGCTGCGTCGTTTTTTTAGACGTTAATTTCTGATGTTTCAAATATATTTCGATGGTCTTTTTCAAGTTTCTTTGGGAGTGCGTTGTGGTTTGAAACAGCGCCAATTAACGTCGATATATAATGTAATGTATAACCCAGGAACCGAATTTTATTGTGGAGGACAATCACGTACCATTAAATTAATGTAAAACCCAGATACCCAATTTTATTGTGGAGGACAATCACGTACCATTAAATTAATGTAAAACCCAGATACCCAATTTTATTGTGGAGGACAATCACGTACCATTAAATTAATGTAAAACCCAGATACCCAATTTTATTGTGGAGGACAATCACGTACCATTAAATTAATGTAAAACCCAGATACCCAATTTTATTGTGGAGGACAATCACGTACCATTAAATTAATGTAAAACCCAGATACCCAATTTTATTGTGGAGGACAATCACGTACCATTAAATTAATGTAAAACCCAGATACCCAATTTTATTGTGGAGGACAATCACGTACCATTAAATTAATGTAAAACCCAGATACCCAATTTTATTGTGGAGGACAATCACGTACCATTAAATTAATGTAAAACCCAGATACCCAATTTTATTGTGGAGGACAATCACGTACCATTAAATTAATGTAAAACCCAGATACCCAATTTTATTGTGGAGGACAATCACTGCGGTAACATTGAGTTATTGTAAAACCCAGATACCCAATTTGGTTGTAGATGCTAATCGCTTCGGTACGGTTAACTTTGTAAAGAGCATAATATTTTTATTATTAAACTTTCTGTAAATGGTAGTGTAGTGGAAGAATGAACGTGCAAACTAAGAAATCAGAAACATTTGTACGCATGTCCTGGTAACAGGTCGTTGAAAATTTAATTAAATAAATTAAAGGAAAGAAAACTGACTACGGACACAGAATGGTTTTGAGAGTTAATTTTTATTGACATGTGCACATGAATTAGGTAGGGGGGGGGGTGTATGTGTTAACGTTTTTTTTTACATATTTCTTTTGAAAACATTCCAAAACAATGATACCTTAGTTAACCGCAACCTGGTGGAAGTAAAGCGTACTAATGATAGAACAGATAATGACAAGTCCTACAATGGAAGCATTGCTTAACAAAGGATCTTTAATCTGATGAGCTCAGCGAGTGAGTTTTATTTATGGAAACTCTCTAAATAACTATTAATATTTCGTAATCTCTCGCAATCCAAACGTGAAACTAGAAATAACTGTTGTGCTACTGCAGATGTGTGGTGCGTCTCGACTATGTAGACAATGTGCTTGGTGACGTTATTTCATATATTCTGAATTCAGCGCTGCTTAAGTAACCCAATTACCCTTAATACTTACCCAGTATATGGTAAGTTTGGTAATCGTCAAAAATTTCGACCTCAATTTTTTTAATGGTTTTCACGGTACATTAAATCACATATTGTCAATCCGTCGTTTGAATGTAACTAAGCACAAAACTGTCATTAATTTTAATATACAAACATGAAATTTTGTATGTGGGACTATAATGTGCTCATATAGAACTATATTGAAATTCAGAAAAATCTAATAAAAATGTAAAACACAGCGAGAACTACACTTTCCAGCAACAAAAATCTTAAACACGATAATGGAAATGCCAATATTTTTCCTCTGCGATATATACCGCATATGTCTCATATGTAAAGTATTAGCAATGAATGTGCCGAGACATAAATATTAACTCCAATAGTAAAATAGGAATTGTAATTTAAAGAAATTAATTTTAATTTTATTAAAAATGTGCATGATGATTTGAGTTGGATAGATTAAGAAATAAAAAAATTAAAAAACAGATGAATTATCAAAATTCTGTCTTAGATTTTGTAAGAGCCAGTAATGCGTATACAGGAAAAAAAAACGAAATGAAATGATATTAAAATAACTTCCTAAAAATTAAACGTGTTGATGGCGCCATTATGTTACTTACTCAACCCAGAGTATAAGCAGAAAGTAACTTCCGAAATGTTGATTTCATGACCCTAGAAGAAATGTTAAATTGTATTCGTAGATGAAGGAGAATTAAGCCTCGTAGTTATGTCTATATTATGTGTCTCCACTCGCTTCGCTCGTCTCGCCGTCTCGCGGGTTTCAAAGCGACTGTCTAAATGTAGTGTTCAAAAAGAGCTTTCATGAGTCTTGGAAATGTTAAATTATATTGGTAGATGAAGGAGTCTTATCCAGTAGGAGCCTCGCAGATCTCTCTCTCTCTCTCTCTCTCTCTCTCTCTCTCTCTCTCTCTCTCTCTCTCTCTCTCTCTCTCTCTCTCTCTCTCTCTCTCTCTCTCTCTCTCTCTCTCTCTCTCTCTCTCTCTCTCTCTCTCTCTCTCTCTCTCTCTCTCTCTCTCTCTCTCTCTCTCTCTCTCTCTCTCTCTTTTAAATCGTAAATCTGAGATTGGGATTCGAAATTACATATTTTACAATAACTTCACTATTTTTCTTCATCGTAAAGAAGTTTGGTTGGTAACCATCACATGAAGAATTAACATCTGTAAATGTTTATCTAACTTAGCGTGTTATAAGTTAAATATTACATGTGATATGACATAAAAAACTCTTTAAAATGAACACCATATTGACGAATAAACAAAGCCTTAGTTTTGTTCACAGAAAGGTAGACAACAAAACAGACAGATGGACGACCACGTCGAAGTGAGAGATTGTTAAACAGGATGTTTCCATTACAGTAACGTTGAATATTTGTTCATTAAAATAAAACTTTACCTTAGGTATGTGAGAAAGTAACAAAGTATAAAGGTACAGTTTGCCAATGCATTTTATTGGAATATTTTGTCCCGCTCTAAATCTTCTGGAATCTTCAACAAATCTTCTGAACTTGTCTGAATTTATAAGCAGACTCGATCCTAAATAATCTTCTATTAGGATAGTTAATAGAGAAATTACGTTTTTCTTCTATAATTGTATCTGTGTTAAAGATACAAAGATATAGTTTGCAAAGTATACGAACTGTAGGGTAAATTTGGTTTTAGCAAAGAATTTCGCATTACACAGTAAGAAATCAGTCTAATAAGTAAGTAATTTGCGTAACAATAAACGTTAGGAAAATGGTTCACTTGTGTTATTGGTTAGATATTGGGGGGGGGGGGATTCACTGAATATTCAGTGCAGAGATCCACTCGTACCAAAAATATCATACGATGACGTAATAGGATTACCTCATAGACTGCTTTAAAATCAATAAATGGCCGTCACGTTACATGTCACAATAATAATAGGAATAGTAGTGATTACGGTCTAAAGAACTGGACACTAACAGCTAGAAGTAAGGGAAGACTAAAGACTTGGGGAATATTTAAGCCTACCTTAAACAAATGTGTATGACGAATATAAAAAAAGATTGTATGGTTAGCCCAGATAAACAAAATAGTCAATAAAATGGCTAAGAGTGATTGGAGGAAGGAAATCTGTAAACAGATTTATGTTGACAGACCAGGATAAAAATTGAATGATGACGGTAAAAGTGGTTAGAGTAAGTGGAGGTTCACTTAAGAGTGATAATGCTCATAAGATTTAGAAATGTAAAAGACAGAAGTTGGAGGAAGCTCATTGGAAAGGCTAACATCCAAGCAGAATTGTAGCGAAAAAAGAATGATTTCCAAATTATGTTTTTGTATTAGTGCTAGGCTAAGTAAAATAAATAGCAAAGAAATGATTAATTGGGCGCTTGTTATTGTTTAACCTAAAAACATGAAAGTTGTGTAAAATTAAATTTATAAATTATGAAAGAGAAATTGTGTCAGAATGATTTCTCACGGTAAATTTTTTTTTCACACTATTATCACTTTAAACACAAAATGTGTACATCCAAAAGCTAAAAATTTATAAAAACGTTCAATATTGTAATTTGAATTTACATACATTTAAAAGCCGATACTTTTACTAACAAACTGGTAAAGAATATGTTGAAATTTATTAATAAATAAAGAAGTTACGATTGTTTTTGTAAAAGCTCGGAAAACAGTTGAATTGGAGGCGATCTTTAAAAAAAATATTTATTTGGGATTACCTCGAGGTTTGAAGAAGATTTTCAACTTTATTTTTTCAAAATCTTGAAACCTTTTTACGATAATATGAAAATATGAATATAATTATGTGGTTAAAAATGTAATAATCTCCTACCTTACATGTATGAAGGATACAAAACGCTATGTGTTAAAAATATAAATATGAATTCGAGGTCCAATTTAGTTCTTTATTAGCTTTAATTAACAACAACAACAAAAGAAAAGCAAGGATATAATATACTGGGACCTTGTCCTTTTTATTTATAAAAACTTAAAAATTATATAAATGATATATTCGGAAAGAAAAAACCTAAAAAATAAAACACTAAATCTGCCTACCCGCTAACTAAAATATCATTTGCATTATTTATAATATTTCTTAATAATATTTATACAACGCTCGTTTAAAAAAATATATAATTTACCTTCCCACCAAACAAAAAGCGGAGACTTTAATGAATTCACTTTAAAATGTCATTTCCAGGTTAAATATAAATTATGCATTTAAAGAAATCCATGATAATTCCTTCCTTTACAATGTACTGGTGAATGTAACCTTTCCTTCATCCTTTATTCCTGGAGTTTCATTAACAGCTTCATATCCTGCAATAGACAAAGTCAAATTGCATTTCTATGAGCCGCCCGTAGAGCAGAGGATTTATTTTTATTCCTTTCATACCTTTATTTAAATAAATTACTGCTTCCATTATTAAATTACAAACAGGTCTTTGTGACTGTATTGTCAGGCGATTACGATTCTAATCAGAATATTTTAAAACAGTGACTAAACATATTTTGATAAAGTAAAAATACATTCTTTAGTTTTAAGAAAAAGAAAAAAAATCATTTCACAATTAATATACAGTGTTCAGGAAGTGTAGTGTCAAATTTTAATAAGTGATTCTGGGCAGGAAAATAAAGGGATACTGTCAAATGATAAACGCTTTTCTGTCTGTCTGTTTGTTTATTTTCAAAAAATAATATTTACCTCCAGGAGGAAAATTTTAATTTGATGTGCTAGTTAGTCTACATTAAATATTTTCTCCACCCTTGTAGTAGACCGTTCCCACTGGAGGTGAAAAGTCACTCACTATCAAGAAAAATTGTTCCTTACATCTAGTGTGGACTATCGGGGTTTTACTTATGTAACTCATACCAAGTGAGAAAATTAAGCCCAACATTGTAACTTTAAACCGTCGCCATTTTGTATATAGTGAATTTTTTGAGGTCGGATTTGCGGCATTGTATTCTCCTAACAGAGACGTTTAGACGGGACACACTAGACGGGACGAAATTGTCAGCGACGATTTTTTGTGGTTTCAGACTGCCTTTGACAGTCGCAGGTGACTTGGGCAATATTTCACATTCTGAGGCAATATGGTGTGTGGTGAAGATGTGGCTATTTTATTCTATTATTATCAAATATGTTTGGATAAAGAAAGGCCAGTTCGTAAGTTTTGGACGCATCCAATTACTTTATGAACTATGAGAGGACGAAAAAAGTTCTTCAATTTTACGGGAATGATTATAATTAGTTTTGACTATGTATTAGAGTTAATAAATGACAAAATTAAGAGACAAAATACTAACTTTTGGAGGAGTGTGACACCCGCAGAGAAGTTATTGATTACGCTAAGGTAAGTACTCTCTACAATCTTATTTTTATTTAATATTTTTCTAATCATACATGATAAAGAATTATGCAATTTATAAGGGAAGTAAGTAATATTCATTCCAATTTTTGTTGTGATTAGTTCGGTTGTTTTTTATCTTACGTCCACACAGACGAGCAAGCTTTTTTTTTATGACCGCATGTAGTAGGACAGAAACTAAAAATAGTTTTTTATGTATTTTTAAATTTTTTGTTACCATATTGGAAAATGGTAGCAATTTAAAATAAAAAATTGGACATCATTTTCAAATATTTAAAAAAAAGTAGGTAACGTTTATGCATCCAATATAGCTTTACAGATATGAATATGTTTGTATTTGTACTTTTATGTTTCTCAACCTTTATAACCTAACAACCCCCTTTAACAAATAACCAAAGGCTTAGCACAAAATACATTTGTTTATATTGTAATTTAATATAAATACTTCCACTTAAATTTCAGAAATGAGTCACTGAAATGCTACATAGCGGTCCTTAAATATCACTTGATTGATATAATATTAGTTTAAATACGTTAGTATAGTAATATTATTACTAACAACGTTAGTAATATTGTTCAGCTAGTGAAGTCTAAATGAAAATTGTTTGATCAAATTAAAATAATTAGTGTCACTTTTAGAGATTTTTTTCTATATACATTATTAAACATATTCAAAATCTTTTTTTTTCTTTTTCTTTTTTTTACACATTTACACAAAAAACTCTACTCTGATAACCATTATCAGATACACGATACGATAAAGATTAGATTACAACATACACATTAATTTAGATTAATTATTTCCTTTTATCCTTATTGATATCCTCTAGGTGCATTATCGCCTTATAATAACAAACCTTAATACTTCTTTGGGGATTTTCAAGTTCAGCAGAACATCTTCCTTTATCGAACATGTTCAGTGAATGGACTAGATACGCATCGACTCACACTGCTGGGGAATGCCGTATTTTATCTGCCCTTAGCTATAGCATTAAGAAAGCGATATCTTACATTACAGCTAATGTTTTATTGAAGTCACATAACCCGGCTTAATACTTCCTTGGGGATTACTTCAAGCTTAGCACTAGAAATTCAACTTTTATTTCGAAATATTGAGACACTTTCAAGCTATTTTAAAAAAGTGATTATAATTATACTGTTAAAAATTAAATGCCCTCCTTACATATAGATAGTATAATGTTACAGAATAATTTCTAATTTTAAATATAAAGGTTTATGCAGAAACATATGAAATGTTTAAATGTTGCTATTTATACTTTGAATGTTTTGCTATTCCTAAAAACAACCAGAGTGATGTCAATCAGCATCAACACGGGTATTACTTACGGCAAGCAAATACTCCAATACCCAATTTATAGACTAAAAATATATGAACATGGAGTGTGCTAATCGGGTTTAAATAAAGTTGTACAATGGACTGCTTCAGTATGTGAACAAATTAATTTTATTATTTTAGTAAGTTTGAGAACAACTTAAAAACTACCTCACTAAACAGGCATTTTACTTGGTGGAGGAGTACCTGAACCAGTAGACTATATTTTGAGATGTAGGCTTGTTGTTGTTTTGTTCCTTATTTATGCATCTGTGAAATGTGTGTTTTATTTATAAATTTGGTGTATCTTAAGAAGGACAACTTTTCTCTTTGTATGAAATATAGAATGACAATGTTGTTTTTGTATAGTAAATGAGAAAATAATAAAATAAATAAATAATACAATTGTAGTCCTCAATTTTAAGCGGCTTGAAATTAATTTGGATTGGTATAACGAAAGATTGTACAACGTTCTTGCAAAGTTAAAGTTTTTAAATTACCATAAAAAACACATTTATACGACATTTAAAGTATAAATTATTTAAAGTGCACAAAATGAGCTACATTTGTAAGAGCTGCATGTATAAACAAGTTGATGGGCTGACATCATGGTACTTACCCAGTCCTATAGAATGTAATAAAAGACGAACCTTTAGTTGTAAAGTCAAATAGTTGATTTCTTGCCATGAAGGAAATGTTAAATTGTTTTGGTAGATCTATTTGTTTTATTCACAAGGGTAAATTTGTTTAAAACAGTTGTTACATAGGTTTTTTGAACCTCATACTTGTGTAAATTATTACTTTCTTAGCGTAAGTTTGCCCTAACGATCTTCGTATCAAACCATCTTCATTCTCTTCGCTCGTGTTATATCTATTCCCTGACGGACGTCGAAGCTCGTATCGATGAGTTGACAATGTTAGATCTTGTAACTATTACAAATATCACATATTGATCAGTGTTTGAAAATACATTCTTGACAATACGTAAGTTAGCTATTTGTCATCGTGGGGTTGGTACTACTACATTCGAACTTCAAATCTACACATTTTTACAAAATTTAGTGTGTTACAATTTAAATAACACACGAGATGTAACGCCATTTTTAAATAGATTTCATTGAATTCCGATAAGTTTCCATACTAGCACACTATAATATCCTAAACTAAATATTATATTCCTAAATTAGTTTTTGAGTTATCGTGCTTCGAAACTCATGGAACGACGACAAAAACGACGCACGATCGGCAAGAATAAAATCTCTTCTTCGTTTTTCTGAGGACATATATTTAGATGGATCAACAACCTAAAGTCGGAACTTCAAATAAGAACCATTCTATGGCATACCAAAAAGGGTCAGACTTGGACACAGAAAGAGAACGATAGGAGGTGGAGAAGTATTTACGTTTAAGGAAGATGGAACTCATTTCAGCTTGCTCTAAGCAAATTGCATCTTCTGACCTCTCATTAGGTAGGCGTAATAAGGAAAGTGGTTCTTTGACAAGTAGTTAGATAGTTCCAAGACAACCTCGTCAAGGATATTCTAAGCTTATGGAATATCCTGACTATGCGTAAGGCATCAAAGCATCTACTTCTGTTTGAGATAGCAATAAACTTTGTGGCTGATATGTAAAGAGACAAACCGCCCAATTGAATTCAACCACAAAAAATTGAATATCTCAGCAAGTATTCGTACAAAAATTATAGCAACTCCCAGACTAGTGCGAGTGAAGTTTGTAGTATACAGTAATAATAATAGTAGTAGTAGTAGTGCTTTACGAACAAACATAATGTTGCTTATAACGTAGTAAGAAAAAAGGAAAAATCTACTTCTTGATAAACAATTTCCCTTATTAGGTAATTAATTATCCTAACATTACAAACAATGGTTAACCGACAGTCTGTTTGGTTGGCCTTATGTAATTTACACTAAATAAAAAATATTCAATATGGTGGAAACATAAACTTAAGTGAACAAACTTTTTTCATTTTGGTTTTCAAGTTATTGAACCGGTCCGGGACTTTTGGGATATACTGTATACTCATCATAGGTTACTATTTTTGATAGAAATTAAAATTAACTTGAATAATTAAATTAAGTTGAGACACAGAAGACATAGAGTAGATTGTTGTAAAGATATTTTATATGTGCCTTCTTGTGATATAAAACTACTTTTTGGCTAATGAGATATTTTCACCTTTCCCTTTAAAATGGAGGTTTTGGGGAGCAACTCAATAATCTTAAATGGACACCCCATCGAGTGACCCCTCATGTTAAAGTACTTATTTAGTAAAATACAACTGCGAAACGTGAGGTTGATCTTGCTCTAAATATTTGAAATAGCTATTTTACTTTATTTCTAATAACCAAGGTTAAAATTCAAATCAAGCCACTCTGCCACCTCCTAAGTGGAATTAACATCGGCGTGGAGGAACACTCTTCTTCAAGTTCCAAACAAGGATTTTGTTGAGCATAGAAAAATGTCCGTTCTCTACCTTCTCCTAACTAACGAGACCCAAAATTGACAATTCGGACTTTTAATTTCCAAGCTTTTAGTGTAAATAGTAACTAAATACAATTTATGATCAAAATACTCAAAGTAATGAATTAAAAGTGAATATAAAAACATGGCCATATGATGCTAATTGGCAGAATATTTCCGTATGGAGTATTCTTTACAATTATTAATGATCACACAATCTTCATTAAGGAATTTCGCCTAACTTGGATCAGCGATTTATAGTATGTTCATAGATTATTTAGAAAAATTATTTCTTGAAATGTTAAACCTTTTCTTTATAAATAACGATTTGTGTATTTTTAACTCAAGTTAGAAAAAAAAGGTGACTATTATTTCAATGTTTTACTAGAAGTGGTTAGAGTGATGATTGTTTTCTTGTTAACTTGTAAAAAAAAAAAACACAATAAGGGTAGCTGTCATGTTAGAAAAACAAAAGAATGATGAATTATGATGGTATTTTTACGTGGTAGTTAACATTGTTTGACGAAACAAGCCTAAGGAAATAATTTTCACAGCTGTATATTATCATTTAATGGAGTAATATTATAAAAACAAATCATGGTAAGTACTTGTTTTGGAATATCCAACTTATTTTTTTAAGTTCAAAGCACGTACAGTTTTTTGTATAGTTTCATTACGTAAATTTTTTTCTAACAATTAATTTACAAAATGGAGGTTTTTGTGATTTTACTAACCCAGTATACAAAATATATGCTACATTTGGTAATCAAAACAAATTTTGAAAGTAAGTTTTTGAATGATTTTCATATTTCATAGTCTCAGGAAACTAAAAACGTTATTTTCGTTCTTCCGTTTCTCTCTCTTTATTGAAGTTGTTGGAATTATAGTCGTTTGTACATAAGCACGATATCAGCTACAAAAATTAAAAATGGTACATGAAATAAGGTATATAGGGCTTAATTGTGCTCATATCAAAACCTATTAAATTTAGAAAAATATTAATACATTTTGATAATTATAACATATTATAGTTATTCCAGCAAATATTGTTTTGTTATAAATTGTATTATAAATTTGATATACCGTTATTATTAATTATCTCTTGTTTATTTGTTTTGACGTTAAATGTTGTATTTTACTGATAAAGAAACACAAAACAAACACAATCTCATGAAGTCGTGTTGTTTTATTGGAAATCCCAACGTTTCCAATTTTACAATACAAACAATTGTCTTAATAAAGTTTTACTTTAGCTGAGAACAAACATTGCCTCGTAATCATTTAATTAAAACTTTATTGCTACGATATTGAAGAGGTGCCATTTACTAGAAACATTTATCAGATAAATTTGTAGCTGTTGTGTCCCTAGAATATGAGTCCATGACATATCCACCAATCAAATTGACGAGAGCCATTATGGTACTGAAATAGTTCAATCATACAAGCAGTTCCTATAAAAGTAATGTCAAAAAAATGGTTTCTTAGGCTTTGTAGGACAAGTTAATTTGTATTGATAGATCAAAGAATCTTACGAATTAGGGTCAGCTTTTTAACACAGCTGTTACACAAGTTTTCTGAAACTATTTGTAAATATTACTATTTTCTTGAAATCAGCTAGGCCCTTGACGTGCCTCTTACAAGTGTATATTAGAAGGTCTCCACTCGCTACGCTCATTTGGCCCTACTGGATCTCATAACTATACGAACATCAAGGTTTCTTGGGAAGTTAAGGTTCTAAATTAAATTTTTTGAACAATAACTTTATTATTTATCATTGTAGAGTTGGTACCATTACATTCAGAAATGTAAATTTGATCTAATATGTGGTGTTAATAAGTTGAATAATACACTAGATATGGACAAAAACTGATTAAAATGACCACCATTTTGATATTTGCAATTCTTATTCTGTACCTAATTGTGTCTCTATCTTAATTTTGAAGCCGGTATGTTGTTTATAGACGACTACAACGATAAAGACTATGGTAGTACGACATGTTGAAAACCATTTTTTCGTTTTTCTGAAGGTATAAGATCAGTCAAAAGACGAAGGTATTTTTTCAATTACTAAACTGGCTAAGTAATTTTACAATTAAATACTACCTATACTGGGTAAGTAACAAATCATATAATTAATTTTTAACTTATTATTTTAACGGTTATACGGTTTTACCAGCTAGTATAAAAATACATTAATATTTCAAGTGCAAAATATACTACATAGACTGAGAATTGAACTCCGGTCCTTTGGCTATACGCGTCAATGCACTAACAACTAAGGTATCCTTAGTCACTTCCCAGCATAGGGCGTACACTTCTTACTTGACTTTGTTTTTTTTTACTGCAATTTTTGAGTTAGCAAATTAATTACCTCGTTAGAAACGACATTGAAATTAATTTTTACTCATTTTATAGCTCTTACGTAAGTATTGATGAAATACATACAATTTGAAATATATGTAAACATTAGACGGGTAGTTTAGGCTTCCAAATAACTGGGCTAATTATCGATTCCATCGATTCCGAAGTGGTAATAGTTAGTTTTTCTGTTTAGACGTTAGCATTCAGGTGTTCATAATATTTACTGCCACTACCATTCTAATGAATGTTAAACCATAATACAGGAAGAAAGGAACTTATATCTTAATTAAATTTTAATGTTTCTCCATGTAAGTCTGTTTTGTTCAAGTGTACGGTAGCTGTAATATTATTAACGGTTACTTCTTGATCGATGATTTTTTTTTCTTAGTAGTAATATTGTCTATTACAAAAATAATTTATTAAATGTATTAAAACATTGAATGAGTGGGATCCACTCTTTATAAAATCACTAGTATAAGATTGTTTGACATCTAAAGCATAGATAACAAATTTACAGCTAACATTTCTTATTTCCAAGCAGACAGTAATAAACTATAGGATATGATTACCCTAGGGTAACAACTCAGTAATTGTAAACAACCAACAGAATCGATACCTCGCTTCTTGTATCGAAAGCATTGTGCCGACAAGAATTTAATTTCGCATTATTACAAAGTATAATGCAAAATACTTGGGCATAACACTAGACGCAAGATTGCGATGGAAGGTACATGTTAAAAAGAAACGTAATGAACTAAATCTCAAACTAAGGAAAATGCATTGGCTTCTTGGGCGACATTCAGAGCTGTCAATGCACAATAAACTATTACTTTATAAACAAGTCCTAAAACGTATCTAGACATATGGTGTGCAGCTTTGGGGCTGCGCAAAAAGAAGCAACATCAAAATTATTCAAACATATATCAAAATAAAGTACTGAGGGGCATTGTTAATGCCCCATGATACATATGCAATGATGATTTCCATAAGGATTTACAAATTGCTACAGTTTATGAAGAGGTCGGCGATTTGCTAGGAAGCATGAAGAAAGATTACATAAGCACCATAACATCGAGATGCTACAAGTTCTCGACAATTCAGTTCAAGTTCAGCGGTTGGACAGGATAAAACCGTTTGATTTGGCCTAAGACAAGACTAATATGTGAATAACACAAGAACAAGTGATTTTGTGTATTGGGGTGCGTCGTAGGATGTGCAGCCAACAAACGCTTTCATTTTATAGAAATATTGATAGATGGACTAAGTTCAGTTTCAATTGTTAAAAAAAAAAAATTACAAAGTTCCAATAAGCTACAAATTAAAAAATATATTAACTGAAAACCTATTAAAAGTGACATACTTGCGGATAGTGAAAATAATTCGTTAAATTTAAAAGTGGAAAAATATTGCAGAAACTTTCTCATACGTCTATCCACACAATTCAAAACAGATTTCTTTTAAATTGGAAACTGTGTAAGAATATACGTGTCTTTGTTACACGAAGAGGTAATTTTTGTTACATTAGAAATCATTATCAGTTATACATGCAATTCATTTTGTAACATATAAATAATTATTGTTACCAGTAATGTTTATAGATTTGGAAAAGTACCATACGCAAGATGGCGACATTGTCGTTGGAAAGCGTTTAATTTCATAGAAGTATTTATGAGAAATTGTGTTCGACTTTTATTTTAATTTAAAACAAGTCACAAGTTAGTGTTTATTTACTTCAATTATATAGTATTATGAATTAAAAATTGCCCAACATACATCCTCCCTCATCATCTCATCATCTCATTTAATTCGTAAAACCTGTGCAATTTATTGGCAGAAATCTTTACACATTATTGTAGCAAATCCATTCACCGTACTGTAAGTTCAGTAACTTGTATAAAGTTACTCCAAAGTTTTTCGGTTGTTGACTTGGAATTTTAAAGAAGGTAAAGCAAATCCTAAAAAGACCGGAGAGCTGACATCTGTTGGTAATTGGCAACAATACATTAGTAAAGTTTTTGAAAATTCCCCAATCAAAATATTAGCAAATCCAATTTTACTCTTAAGTAATTGACAAAAAATATACAGAATCTAAATATCCAAAGAGTTGGAGAAACTATGAAACGTGTTTATTTGTGAATAGTTAATCTGTTCTAACCTCCCTTCTTTGATTTAAGTTTTACATTATTCTAGAAATTGAATATACTGTCCACCACTGAGTATCCCATTTGAAAACCAGTTTGGTATTCGTTTAGTATTTCATAGTTGCTCACCCAATCTATGAAGTAATATTTCTGGAAAGTTCTTTGAAATATCGTCCAAAAAGGATATTCCACTGTAATTTTTTACAACATCCAGCTGACCCTTTTTTTGTCAAATAAAATTCTGTCAAAACCCGGTCCATTGTTATTTTCAAATTCTAGTATTATATGAATAAATTTTTGTAATCGAATTCAATTTTGTATCGAATTCAATTTTGTATGGAAATTTGGTTTAAATTGTTTATTAAAAAACAATAAAAGTAAAAAGATATTTACAAGTGAAAAATTACACGTTAAACTCCCTCAGTCTCTCTCTCTCTCTCTCTCTCTCTCTCTCTCTCTCTCTCTCTCTCTCTCTCTCTCTCTCTCTCTCTCTCTCTCTCTCTCTTTCTCTCTCTCTCTCTCTCTCTCTCTCTCTCTCTCTCTCTCTCTCTCTCTCTCTCTCTCTCTCTCTCTCTCTCTCTCTCTCTCTCTCTCTCTCTCTCTCTCTCTCTCTCTCTCTCTCTCTCTCTCTCTCTCTCTCTCTCTCTCTCTCTCTCTCTCTCTCTCTCTCTCTCTCTCTCTCTCTCTCTCTCTCTCTCTCACACACACACACACACACACACACACACACACACACATATTCCAATAACAGCTATTTCAAGTAACACTTTAAGTACAATATCTAAGTGATATTTGATTACATTTACACACCCTCGGATCATTAACGTTGACATGGTCGCTGCAAGATAACAAAAGCTTTTGAAAGTCTTGTCTACGTCATAAGTCTTCAACTTTTGTCCAAAGACCTTCAAGGAAATCACTATTCTCTCAAATATTAACAAACTTATTAATGTGTTAATATGTGCTTAATCTACTGAAAACTAGTTAGTAGAGTCAAACTTTAGGGACGAAATGTAAAATAAAGAGTAAGTTAGTATTTTTTCAATCGCTATAAATTGCTACTTCGATGTCTTACACATTCAATATATCTTTATATTAAACAAAATATGAATACTGTCTTCACTTGAACAAAACACAATGTGGCTACATCTTAATATGCAACTTGACATGGAACAATATTCATAGATAAAAAAAGTAAGAGTAAATAATTCTACAGCTAACGTACCCTTGAACAAAACAATACTCATAGAGAGAAGTAATAAGAGTTGAATGCTTTATTTGTGGCTTCCGATTGTGAATGACTATTGATTGGAATCACAATGTCAGTAAATATGTTGTAACTCTTCTTCTGAAGCTATTCATGTCTTAGTGACCTTTGGCTACCTCAACTATTCGTCTCGAATATCTTATCTCCCCATAAACTCTCTATCCGTCCCGCAGAGAACACCAAACCCACTCAGGTCTTGCTCCAAGTTATCCACTCATCTCCTTCGTGGCCTGACTGTCCGATAGGAAGACATATTGGTTTAGTCAATCATAGATTATGCAAACCAATATTGCTGAGAGCTTATATTATAAAACAGTACAGTGACAGCAGTCCTAGGAGAGGAGCTGTATACAACAACATCAGATTCTTGTTCAATGAGTGCGCTATTTGTATACTATACCAGGTGTCTTCCACTAGTCATCTGTTCCGTGAACAATTTATAGTCTTTGCGTAGGAAATCAACCGAAAGAGGTTTATTAAAGAGTGGCGAAGGGCTGTTATAGACGTGCCATTTCTACAGAGACTTTAACTCATAAGTGGACAGATTTTCTAGCTTCTAACATTAGGAAAATATCCAGTGTTTCTGGAGTGGAGATACACGTAAAGGATAATCTTCATTAATTATACCAGAACATACTTTTGTTATGTTTAATAAGTCTTCAGCAGGTAGATTTTATAACTCGTTAGCGTAATAAAAGCATAAACGATCCTACACTGTTTAAAAATACTATAAAGTACTGCTGAGATATTTCGGGGAAGTATTTTGAATTCATGTTGTTGTTTCAATGTCAGGGATGATATTAATAGTGCTACACATAAACTGCAAACTGTATTGAATGAAATGAGTAACTGGACTAAACGTTGGCGTAATAAGCTTAATGAAACAAAATATTAACTTTACATATAAGAAAGTAACACCTCTCCCCGTGCTAATCAATTATCAGATTATATCAATTGCGAACACAGCAAAATAACTGGGTACGACTATGTATTCAAAACTATTGTTGAAAGAGCACGTTAAGAAGAAAAAAACTCTCTATTAATAATACAGAAAACTCACCTAAGGACAGAAAACTTTACTGGCTACTTGGGCGTACTTTACAGCGTACTTTACAGTACAGTGGAGAGTAAATTATTAATTTATAAACAGCTACTCAAGTGTGTTTGGGTGTAAGGACTCGAACTGTGTGGGTGTACTAAGGAAACTAGCCTGGAAATGATCAAAACCTTTAAGGACAATATTTTGCGTGGAATAATAAATGCACCATGGTATGTACGCATCAATGATTTGCACCGATATTTACGCTCCTTGTCGTCGAAGAGTTCAGAAAGAAAGCAATAAACACAACCAGAGACTGCAATTCACACGAAAACTCTGAAATGGATGCTACTCTATATGCAGCCACAAAAAGAAAATTAAAAGAACAAAACCATATGAACTTACCTAGTTAGTGTAATATTGGCGGTTTATAATGATTTGTGATATTAATTAGTGATGTAAAATTGGATGTGTTACCGTTAGGGAATTTATTTATTGATGACTTCCACCTCATGTGTCTATAATAATTAGATAAATCATCAATCTGTACAGTTTGGTCATGGTAATAAAATAAATTTTAAAAATATATTTTGTAATTACTAAATGATTTATTTTATTTATAAATTATTAGACGATGTTTTATCTCATATTTGTAATTATTAAATGTTTCATTTTATTAAAAAAATAAGGAAATGTCTTCTAGAGCATTGATTATTTACTTTTCTAAAACAATAAACAATACCGGTAATACAAATTAATTACGTGTTACGAATTTAATTTATTGCATGAACTGATAATGATTTCTGATAAAATGAAAATTACATCTTATATAATAAACTAACATCCATTCTTACAAAGTTTCCAATTAAAGGCAAGGAATCTATTTTAGATTGTATTGATGGATGTTAGAGATAGTTTATGAAATGTTTTTACACTTTATAAATTTTGCGAATTTATAAAGTGAACCCTTAAGTCACTACCCTTAAGGGTGTCACTTTTATAAGGTTTTCATTAAATACCCAAGTTTAAAAATATTTAAAACTGCTATTTGTAGCTTATTTAGAACTGTGTAATATACAGTAAATGGAAATAAAATTCTCGTCATAGCACAATCCTGTCGATAATATCGATCCTGTCGTTTGCTTTATATTTTCCTCTCAAGTTATTGCCCCTAGGGTAGTCATATCCTACAGTTTATTAGGGTCTGCTAGGAAATAAGAAATGTTAGCTGAAAATATGGTATTTGTTGTTTTGATATCAAAATAACACAAACAGTCTTTTACTGTAAAGAATATATCTCGCTCTAACTTTGAGGTTATGTTTTTTTATTTGGATTCTCTTTATATTGTAGCAAGAAACACGTTAATGGTTGAAGGTTTTAGAGTTGGACAAAATGAGTTTATCTTACAAAAAAAAAGTTTCAAAAATTTTAAAATCCACCACTCTTTGTAAATATTTCGATATATTTTTCAGGCTTCAGAGTACGTCCTTGATAAACCGAACTTACACAATGTACACAATATATTGGATTTCATTACACGTATTCACACACACGTTTCTGGAAGTCCTAGGTTAGCCTTTGCGTAACGTGTAAATTAAGAAATACATTAATGTTCATTGTGTATAACTGTCTATGAGATATATCGAAACAGCTGTTACGACAAAATAAAATAACCTAACAAATAAAAACAGCTTGACGTTAAGTTAAATAATATGCAGTTTTTTTTTTCATGTGTGATATTTAACTTATTACTCTTTAAATTAGATAAAATTATCATATTTTGAATTTTGTATGTAATTATACCAACTATGCCTGTATACAATGAAAAATAGGTCAACAAACTAATTTCGAACCCTGACTTTCGAAGAAAATGTGATGTTCTAATGATACGAGATCCGGCAAGGCCAAGTGACTGACACGAACGTAGCGAGTGGAGGCGCTTTTACATATTGTACAGCTTTGTAAACCGTCAAGGACAAGAGCGAAGTAAGTGGAAAGTTTTACGTCTACGACGCCTGTTAGAAACAATAATATATACAATTAGGAGGTTCAGAAAACATGTTTAACATCTGTTTAAACAAAGGTTCCACTACTAGGTAAGCCGTCTAAATCTATCAGTACAATTAATATTTCCAAGGAACCAGCTTTTGGACATTACGTTTAGAGGATCTGCTTGTATTACATTGTGTGATTGGACTGGGTAGTACCATCATAACGTCTATCAAACTGATTGGTGGATATTTCATGGTCTCTGGTTGAATGACACAACAGCTAAAGTTCAACTGATAATTGTTTCTTGTAAATAACAGCTTTCTAATATCATAGTAATAAAGTTTTAATTAAATGATTTACGAGGCAATGTTTGTCCCGAAAGAAAATAAAACAATTGGTTGGATCATAAAATTGGAAACGTTTTGCAGTCCACAATAAGACAACACGACTCCACGAGATTGTGTTTGTGTTTGTTTTGTCTGTCCGTTATCAGTGAAACAAATCATTTAACGTTAAAAGAACTAAAGAAAAATACTAAAGGATGAGTTTCCTTTTAAATTTATAATGATATTACCCATGAACCCAAAACAATACTTGCTGGAATAACGTTTACTATTTTCAAAATGTTTTGATATTTATTTTTTAATTTTAATAGGATTTTATATGAGCACAATATATTCCTCTATAACAAATTTAATGGTCCTTTCTTAATTTTTGTTGCTGAAATCTTGCTCACGTAATGACGACAACGATCCCAACAACTACAACGACGACGGACGGACGGTATGTAGATTATAAATTTTTGGTTTCCAGAAGCTACGAACTGTGAAGGTCAGTTAAAAACGGTGGTCAAATTTTGTTGCTAATACCAAACGTCACCTTTATTTTATCCACTGGGTGTAGGAGCAGGATTTTGGTTTAGACTGAGGATAGGTGTACTATCGTTTAGGTATCAGAAGGGCTTTGACAATATTCAGTAGGAAATGACGTGGTGGGAGTTAGAAAGAAGTTCATCATTAGGGGATCGGCCCTCAGACAACGAATGAGTTAGAGTGCCGTCGCGATCAGCAGACAGACCACTCGGAGGTTCGAACGTTCGTCCTGGAGGGATCAGCCCTCAGACAACAAACGGAGTGTCTGTGCTGCCTCGATCAGTTAAAGAAAAAAAAAGAATTTAGGTATCAAGAGCAGTAAGAGAGAGAGAGAGAGAGAGAGAGAGAGAGAGAGAGAGAGAGAGAGAGAGAGAGAGAGAGAGAGAGAGAGAGAGAGAGAGAGAGAGAGAGAGAATGTTCCAGAAGAGGGAGGAGGTGACTCTGTGAAAGAGAATGACTTTGAAGCATTATCAGTCTCATTGTCTCTCTCTCTCTCTCTCTCTCTCTCTCTCTCTCTCTCTCTCTCTCTCTCTCTCTCTCTCTCTCTCTCTCTCTCTCTCTCTCTCTCTCTCTCCTGTGCGTCATTTATTTACAAGTTTAGACATTAAAATTGAATACAACTATATTTACATATGCACAACAATTAAGCGTAACTATGCAAAGGAGTATCATGTAGCTACACTCGATAATTTAAAATTACCAAAACCTCAGGTTTTCTAATGATTGTTAAAACCATATGTTCTGGACATTTCCAGCACTACAAAATGGAAACAATATACTTGCTTTGAGCTTAAATAAAATAAAAAGATATTGGTTGTCCCAAACCAAGTAGGCCTACTTATCTATTATGTCGATATACGTATCCCACTAAAAGCCAATATACGAAATGGTTTCCTGAGGATTATTTCAAAAAAAGAACAATGTAGACAAGCGTCAACTGTCAAGTAAAAATACCAACATGTGACAAGTTGATCATTCTTTTGTTTCTCAAACATGTCTGCTACAGTTGTCGTCATCGCATATTTTTGTTGACAAGTAAATAATCATCTGTCCAACAACTTCGAATAGAAAGTTCAAAATAATTCAAGTTATTAAGGTTAGAAAAAATCGTTTATTATTTTGAAAAAGCTTAACATTTCGACAAAATATTAGTTCCTCTAAATAATCTCTGAATACACTACATAACATTGATGCAAGTTAGGTGAATTTCCTTACTATAGGAAAAACGATTTTGTAGTATTTGTAATGATTACCGCACAAGGAAATCTTAGCCAATTTGCATGATTTGACCATCATTTTCTATTATAGTTAAATAGGCTACTTTGAGTATTTATTTCAGAAATGTTATATGCATACTAAAAGCTTGGAAATTATGTTTTGAATAGCGTTAGTTAGGCAGAAGGAAGAACACTAATATATCTCCATCATCAGCCATACTAGACCTAAGAACTTGGAGAAAAAGGTTTCCTACACGCCGATGTTAATACTATATACAGGGTAATTAAAAATAAAAAAGAATGATTTGATTTGAATTATAAACCTTGGTTAAAGAAGAGAAACTATTTTTGTTATCTTTGTAATTTACTGTACAATGAAACAGTCTTACATGTTACTAGATGTTCCGTTTTGACAGACTCTACGAAAGTTTAGATTGAAAAAAATACTTTAGAGCATGATAAATTTTAATCAAATTTCAATGGGAGGGAATTAAAGAAACTTGAAGGTTTAGGTGAAATTTGAATCGAGAATTGTTTTTTCTTAACGTTAATTTAAGGTATATTAGTTTTATGTACTTATCTATGTGTAAGTAGATATATATATATATATATATATATATATATATATATATATATATATATACTCATCAGCACTCACTATTTCGATAGATATTATAATTAATTTCAATAATTAAATTCAGCTGAGTTACAGAAATTCGACTTTAGATGTTTCCAACAGAATTCCTTGTTTTCTTTTCTTTATGTGTAAATTACGAAGGGCCATCCAAACAGACGCTTTGTTGACCATACTTTATATTGTTAGGATAATTTGCTAGCTATTAAGGGAAATTGTGTATCAAGGTATGTTTCTATTTTTAGAGTTATTTGATAAGGATGGATTGTTCATATTATCAATATGGTCTAATCAAACATTGTCCATCATTTGTATGTATGAAAACCAATACATGACATTTCGAGTGTATAAATCAACTCCCTTTACTATGTGTAAAAGTAGAACATAAAAGAGAAAAATACCAACACCTTGTAGATTATGGTAATGCTGGAAACTAAAATTAAGTCTCTAAACAAATCTATAGAATCTAAATCCTTATAGATTTAATTTTTGTTTTCAACATGTCCGTAAGCTATGTTGGTCTTTTTCACCTTTATGTTTTAGTTTTATGTTTGATAAAAAGAGTTGATTTATACTCTCGAAATGTCATGTATTAGTTTTCATACAAATGATGGAAAATGTTCGATTAGACCATATTGATAATATCCATCATTATCAAATAACTTTAATCAGTTAAGTTCATAGTTGTAATATTCTCCACTGATTATTGTCCTCCACTAAGTCATATATTCTAAGCAATACGATCCTCTTAAGACAAGAGGTCCCATTTCACAGCTTTGTTTATAGTCTATATACATATACCCAGGACGAGTCTAATCAATACTTGCTATACAGTTAAGTTTGTGAATCTCAACAAAGTGCGATTTTCCATATAATTCAATCTATTTTCATGTGAACGTAAGAAAAATAATTTCTCCTAGACTAATCGGATATTAGAGGTTATTTGTTTGTAAATTGAAAACCCCTCACATGTCTACTTGTCACAAAAATACTTTTCACTAGTCGACTTTGATCTTTGGTTAAATATTTCCTCGAGTAATTGATTATACAATAATACGACTTAATTAAACCTAAGCCAGCCATTAATTAAAGTTTCGGATAGGCAATGTATCCACTAATTGTACAAAGGCTCATAAAGGAACTTGTTACACTAATAACTGAGGAATAACAATTAAGTTGTCTGAGCTGAGTAATTGTATGGTGGGAAATTAACATTGGTTACTTATTAATATGTTTTGTCTACAGTTGTTAACAAAGTGGCATTTTGTTCATTTAAATTAGTTTGCAAAACAGCTGATTTCTCAACAGTTTCACTTTGCCCACTACTTTGCAAACTACTCCGAATGGCAACCGAACAAAACGAAATTTAGGTTAAGTTTATTTGAATTGATTTATAATATACAGGAAATGTCCCGTATGTATGTTAGATTAATTCTTACATGTAAAATAACATAAATAAACAACAAAACAACGTTTTAAAGTTGAAAAAGGAAGTAATTATTCTTAAAGATGATTGACAGTGTATGTACACGGAGAGTATTTTTCGATTGCCGATTTTTGAAGTTGGCAATCCCGTTTCTTAAACAATACACCTAAGTTATTTGTAATATTCATAAATAACCTCAGTTTTGACGTGAGGTTGAACACTATTGTATTAAATTAATGTTTTATTAAATTGTGTTACTGCTGAAGTATGTTTTTTATTTGTCATAAAATAACAACTGTAGACAAAGTATAATGTGCAAATTCGTGAGCAAAGTGTCTTTTTTAAACTTGATAAAATTGACGCACTCGGCAAGCCTCGTGCGTCAACATTTTTCTCTCGTTTAAAAAAGTGCCACTTTGCTCACTAGTTGCACAAATAACTATTGTTTCGAATTAAAATTAAACCAAACGAGTAGTCTATCAGCAGGTATTTAATGTTTTGAGTAACAATTAGACTATTTTCTGTGTTAACTTTGACGTCAATTAGGTTTTTTCTTCAAAATATACACTCCTGAAGTCGTTTTACTAAACTATTTTAACCCACTTAGAAATACGAAGAAAAAGGGCCGGTTTTGTAACACCAAACGAAAATCGATAACCGTTTTCCGTTTGATCTTCACATTCAATTGCCTCAGGAAGTGGTGGAAAGTGATATTTGACATTCCAAGCTTCTACAGGTAGTCATTGTCCTCTAAACCTAAACACAACAGCGGTCATAAAACTTCAAGTAGGCTTATAAAAATATGGTAAACAAATTAGCTTACGTACAACTTTATTGAAATTAAGAAAAATCGAATAAAAAATTCAAAATGTCGGCCTAAATTGGCAAGTTTATTTTTAATTTTATCTCGAGTTATTCAACACACTTTATAATTTATAAAGTTAGATACAAATTGACATATTTCAATTCGCATGTAATGGTACTAACTTTCACCTCTTTACGATGACAAATAGCAAAGTTATTGTCAAAAATGAAATCTCAAAAACTGTGACCTTGTAAGAAATTGTATATTCGTATAGTTACGAAATCATCGACATGAGCGTAGCGAGTTGATACCTATTTACCTTCGAGGTCAACTAGGACCATGACACTAACACGTGCGTGGCGAGTGAATACTTTAACATCTTCTACAATGCCCAAGAAATTACATTTAGAAGATCTGTTTGTACTACATTGTATGATGAGGCTGGGTGAGTAAACTGATGTCTCAATCAACTTGTTTCTTACCTACAGCTCATTTTACGCACGTTAAATTTATACATACCAAGTTGCATTAACGTGTTTTATTTAAACAAACTTTGCAAGAACATTGCAAAACTGTTCTTACATTGCCATCCACAATACAAATATTAATCTTTCGGGTCTTTAACACCAAAAATGGCACAATCTTATGGGTTTTTAACTATTTACAAAAATTTTAAGTAAATACAGTATATGGATCATATTTTAATAAATATACACTTTTTTTTAGAGGTTAATGAATTTTTTATGTCGTTTATTTTTGTTATCAATATCTTTTGATAATTTTTTTTAAACAAGATGGCGATATTTTATTTCTTCCCCTCGAGATTATATTTATGACGAATTTGGTTGAAGTAGTTTTGAGTCATAGAAATCAATAACAAAAATGTTTTAAGGTTGAATTGTTTGGTCTGTAACATAATTGTCTAGTAGGTAGACAACGACAGTGAGACGTAATTTCAAAAACTTTTCTTTTTAGGGACCCTCATACGGCTATTTCAATTTTTAACACAAAATACTACCTATGTCTAAGAAAGGAGGGAATTACATTTTTATTAGTATGATTATAATTAATATTTATTTTAACAGTTTTAAAATAAAAGTTGAAGATATTCTGTTAACCTTGAGGTGAGGTTGTTACCAGGCGACTAAGAATTAAAGTTATTTGGAACCTTCTGGTAAACATGTTTAAAAAAAAGAAAACAAGTTTCAAAAACAAGTGCTGAAATTTATTTAGCTTAAATTTTGAATTAAATTTGACCATTTACAAAAAAAAACAATTAAATACAACCAACATTTTATAGTTCTTGATCTTTTTTAAAAAATATATATATATATATATATATATATATAAATTGTTACAGAAGTTATATTTCAAATTAATATAAATTTATATAAAGAATTTAAATTTTAGGTAAAAAAAGCTCAAAAATTATGTATTACAGTTAACAAAATTTGTATTATCAAATGCTTAGTTTACTACCATTTATATATATAGAGATACATGTTAAAACTAGGTTGATCAACATACTATTTTTCTATTTAAAAAAAAAAGACAAATTTATCATATATAAAAGAAATTAATTTTGTTTTAAGCCATTGACGTCAATATATTTTAATTTTGAAAAATAACCCCGTTGGGGTCGTGGAGGCCGAAATTTTTGCATGCAGTCCCATCCAAATTTATTTTGATTTTAAATTAGTACACATTATTTTACAGATAGAAAATGCTGAAATGAAGACACATTATTATACAATGTTTTGTTTCTTGAACAAAATTTGTTATTCTTTATAAAAAGAATAATTCACAACCAAAGTTCCTTTAGTTAACAACTGTCATTTTTGAAAAGTTTATATTTCTTTTATATATATATATATATATATATATATATATATATATATATATGATGATCTGGTGCACTTAGAAAATGTTGAGAGTGAGTTTGAGCCGGTCTTCACTTGCAATCTCGAACCAGCTTTTGCTGTGCAAAAAGCAAGTTAAAAAAAGAGATTTAGACAAACTCATACAGGTTGTTCAACAAGTTTTTGTAATGAAAAATGATTTTTAATTTAATTAAAATGAAAAGGAAATATTATCAGAATTACAAAAATGTCCAAAAAAGATTATAAATAAGTTTTTTTATATTAATAAAGAAACTAATGTATCTCAATCTTTGTTTGAGATAAAGAACTGTAATAATTGCTAGGAAATTGTAAAACAAAAGATTTTAATTAAGGAAAGGTTTGACTAGTTAATTCTTTGATTTTATGACTATTCTTAAAATTTATAATTTGATTTTGTAAATTGTTTTTAAATGAAAGAAGGTTATTCCACATTTACAAGACATTATCCTTCAATAAAATTACTGACAACTCAAAAGAAAATTAATCATAGTTAAACTATTTCTGAACAAAATATATATCAGTAATTAAAACTTTAAAAAAATATTAACAGAGCTATATATAGTATGGTCAAATTTTAATTTCAGATACCTGGAATTTGTTGTAGAGAAGCTTAGTTTGATATGTCCATGAAGGTTATTGTAAGACGAAAGTTAGCACAAAAAAACTCACTGAAAACCTAATGGTATGTAATGTTATGCAACTGTAACACATCTTTACGAATTTAGAAAACAATAGGCGTAATAAAAAAAACATTATTCACTTTTCTACTTTATGATAATCATCTTGTAATAAGACTACTGTCTGTATTGAAGTTTTTATGTCGACTTGCCATGCCGTGATTGCCGTAGGGTAGAGTACAAGGATCATGCGATGCTTTAATTTTGATATGGCTCGCCAGGTATCAGCACACGACAGGTACCATAGTGCAGGCGTTATATCTGAATTTGTATGTTGGTTAGATTTATGTCGATAAGGACGATGCAGATTATATTTTATGTAACAGTTGTTACAAGGTAACCATGGATTACAGGGCCAGGTAGGTATTAAACCAGGTCATGTGACATCAATAAAACATTAGCTGTAGTGTAAGATACCGCTTTCATATTGATATAGCTAAGGGCATTGAGTTTAGGGGTATTAATTACTGAACATATTAAGTAAACGAAGACTTTTGAATTTGATTTACATTAAGTTACGTACTGTATAAAATAACAATGTTTGCATAATGTTAAACACATAAAACTAATGACCTCCGGAGCTCATTTATAGTGTGTAATGCCTAAGGACCTAGCTTTACCTTTTACCATGTAAATTTGGGTTAGATCCCTCTCGTTTAGTTTCATATTAAGTTTCTCTTGATAACCAACTCTTGATCTTTCTTGACCCTGGCGTTATTAGAGTATTTGCTAGGAATCCTTATTTTATGTCACATTTTTTATAAAGCGATTATGAATGAGCGGTTTTTTGCCTTTAAGCAATGAGAATTTAAAAAATAAATTTAATACAAAAAATCAAAATTTAATCTAACTTAACGCAAATATATATTCTAGTTATCTAAACTTTGGCAAATAATATTAACATTCATGATAGGGCTCTTTTGGAAAAACCAAAAGTTGAAAATATTTAATAACATTTCTCGCAAAAATCTCTGAAGGTGAATGTAATTTATTTTTATCAAACCAAGTCTAAACTGTCAGAAACATATCTTTCAAAAACAAGAAGTAACTCTGAAGTTATCCCAGAATGGATTGCGTTATATATAGGTAATTCTGTTGAATATTTTATTAGTTTGCAGTTTACCATTGTCTTGTAATTTTACACGGGACCGTTTCAAATACTGTTAATTTAAAATTGCTGATGGTAAATGTCTAAAACCCATTACTTTTATAACATATTCCGCTCTTTTAATGCTAAACAAGATATTTAAAAAAAAATTGTTATGGTATATTAAAGGATAATAGAAATATCGGTAAACTACTTAAAAAACGAATTCGTTGTTATTTACTAGAACACACAAAGAGCGTTTCTTGGTTATTCAACTCAACTCACGAACAGTAAAATACTGAAGTTAAAAATTATAATATTTTGTTTTACACTCCAAAGCATTACGAATTTACCAAATTGGGATCGATGTCTCATTCTGTTCTGGAGTTATATATTATTTTTAAAAAAGGCAAACGGATAAATAGTCAAAAAATTGTTTTTAATTTCTAAAGTAAACCCAACTTAATGAACAATCTTTAAAATGTTTGTGAAATAAATAATATTACAATAATTATTACTTACAACTAAAGAATGGATTTTTTTAAAAGAACATTTGCTTAGTCGCAGTAAAAATTCTTCTACTTTCAATCGTAATCTACTGGCAATACAGTCACAAAGACCTGGGTGTAATTTTGCAATAGAAGCAGTAATTTATTTAAATAAAGGAATAAAAGATAAACCCTCTACTCTACGGGTGGCTCATAGAAATGCAATCTGACTTTGTCCTTCGCAGGATGTGGAGCTGTTAATGAAACTCCAGGAATAAAGGACTAAGTAAATGTTACATTCACCAGTACTTTATAAAGGAAGGAATTATCCTGGATTCTATTAAACGCATAATTTATATTTAACCTGGAAATGACATTTTGAAGAGAATTCATTAAAGTCTCCGCTTTTTGTTCGGTCGGAAGGAACCGTAAATTTTATTTTTTGAATGAGGGTAGTGAAAGTATTGTTAAGAAATATTATAAAAAATGAAAATGATATTTTCTAAAGCGGGTAGGGTGATTTAGTCTTTTATTCTTTATCCTTTCAGAAAATATTCTTTCATACAGGCTAATGCAAAACCATTGGACCTCAAGTTCGTATTTCTATGTTTAACATTATAACTAAAATGTTTTCTATAGTACGTCTATATGTGGAAGGAGAGCATTACATTTCTAATCTCATAAACTTATTTATAGTTTTAAAATATCGTCTCAACAGTTCTGGCAACATCAAGGTAATCGCTAAGAAAGATAATCCCTAAAGGTCTTCTTCTTCTACTTCCAATGGCTCCTTTTGGATCACGCCATCTTGGTTCTTGCCTCCCAATAAAGTCCCGGAAAGTCCCTTCGTCCTTGTTTCTCTCCGTCCAGACCTCTGCAGACCAGTAGATGATCCTTGTCCATAACATACATGGAGTCCAATTCTTGTGAGCAAATTGTGCACTTGTCAGAGGTTAGTATTTTCATTCTGCATAAATGCTTGGCAAGACAATCGTGACCAGTAGCTAATCGGAAATTTGCTACAGACACATTACGCGGAAGCATCCTATTTCCCTAAAGGTCAAAAACGCAATTCAACAAATTTTCGATTACGTTAGTTACCCTATATTTTCGATTACCCTATACATCGTATATTCGGTAAGTTATAAACCCGAGATTTAAATACATTAAAGATTACCTTAGATATTACGTCTGTCGTAATTTTCCAATGAAATATCTTATTAAAGGTCACGTGGTATCGAAACTTCTTATAAATTCAGACACGTTCAGAAGATTGGTTGAGGATTTAGAGCGGGACAAAATATTCCATTAAAATGCATTGGCAAACTGTACCTTTATACTTTGTTACTTTCTTGCGTATAATAATAATAATCATTTTTAATTTCTCCACAACAAAAAATACAATACAATTGATATTGAATTATAAAAGAACTAAAATACAGTTTACATTAAAAAACAAAATATATTTTACATTATAAATAAGAATAGATCATATTGTTACCCAATACATTCTTAAAATGTGAAGAATAATTAGTCTTTAGGCACAAAAGCCTGCGTAGGATTTACCATAATTGTTTTAAATCTATAAATTTAAGAGAAAAGAAGGAAAGAGATCAGCTTCAGTGTCATAAACTAGAAATAAATATATTCAAGTGTAATGGATGTCTTAAGAAAATAAACACCAAGACTGAATTTTACGAACAAAAGATAACTTCACACTCTCTTATATAAATAGACCCCTTATATATAGACTCAAGACACGCTCGCGTACAACATCAATGGGCCTAAATTTAAATTCTCACTTTAAAATTAGTTCGATGTTTTCTATTGAATATAGCCATATTTTTATCGATTTTGAAAAATGAATCAAATTTCTTCTTTTTTTGTACTTCTACTGATAATATATTGATATTCCACCACCCCCCTCTAAACAAATGAATTTTCAAATGCTGGTAATCTAGTTTTTAGCAATATACTTACTATTTTCTGCCTTCACAATTCCTCAATCTTTAATAATTATGTATTGATACACTTTTCTTATAAAGCTTTACCGATTCCTTAAAGACATACAAGTACCTCAAGGGCAGTATCCCTATTGTTTTAATAAGTGGTTGAGAAGAATCAGTTTTAGATCTAACATAACATTACTCTTATTATATTTTGAGCAGTAATAATAGGTTTAATATCCACTGCATATGCTCCCACCAGCAAATTAAACCATACTGCAAACGAGACTTGACTAATGCATAAAAATTTGCCTTATTAGCTCTGGTGAGCCTAAAGATATAAGAAAATATATTTTACAAATAAATGAATTTACTTCAAGCTGCAATTTATTTATCTGGTCATTCGATTTCATTATTTCGTCCAATATTATTCTCAAGTATTTAACATTATTTTACTCTTATTTATATCGGACATACAAACCCTAATAAAATATTTTTTATCATATTATCTAATGGTATATTACATTTTCTGGCACATATTCCTTGATATTTTTAAAATGAAAAAAGATATAAGTAAAGTCTTGTTTTAATGAAAACGTATACATTATTACTGTAAGGAAAAATCCCTTTTATGAATCACCGTCTCAAAAAAACCTGGTCTGTTTACAGAGCTAAGTCCCAGAGGTTCAATTGATTTGTAAAATATTTTATTGTTTGGGAATTATCTCAATACCTACAAATATTTTTTCAGATCTCTACTTAGGAAAGAAGCTACATACACAGCTACGAGATTTATAAAACCTTTGTACTAACTATTTTGGACAAATTTACTGTATTTAATAACATTCCTTGAGCTATTATACTACTTAAAATTGTATACAAGGCCCAAGAAATCAAATTTTGGGCATTTAGATTTAGAAGATCTGCTTGTATGTCATTATATGATGTGAGTGTATAACTTTCATGATGGAATAATATTTTAAATGAAAAATATACGACCTAGACTGGGAATTGAAACCAAGACCTTTGGCTTTACGCGCCAAAGTAGAGCCAAAATCAATAAATACGAGTACATACGTAAGGGTTACACAATTAGTAAAAATTAATTTTCAATGTCGTTTCTAACGAGGTAATTAATGTGATAACTTGACTGGTTTCATTCCCAGTCTAGGTGGTACATTTTAAATTGGAATATTATTGTTTTAACAATACTAGTTGGTAAAAATGTACAAGCGTTTAAATCAATCAATTTAAAAATCATGATGGAGACTATCAACTTGTTTTCTTCTTCCCATTCATACTTTAATATATTATAACAGCCAGTTTTTGGAAGATGGTGACGAATATTATTTCTAGTGATTGTTTGGTTTTTTGTGAGAAAGTTAGTGCATTTTTATTGGACGCTTTATTTTACTATTTGTAGCACCGTCGTTTTAAAATTTGTAAACAGAATATACTTGATTTATTTTGTCGTCTGAAAGGCAAGGGATATATGTCCGAGATGTAACAAAAGCTTATTTGTATTATTAAGAAATTCCCTAACACAACAAATACTGGGAAACATTTTGAAACTGACACACGCAAGCTGAAGAAGGACGTGACTAAAATATGTGAAGCTGAAGCATCTTAAGGTATTACTGTAACAAGAATCCTTTTAGCAAATATAAAAGTTTTAGCTGTTTCGTGGGACGTCCAATATGTTTACAGTGATACTCACAGGGGATGTTTGCTCTTTGTTTATTTTAGTTTTGGTATTAAAGTTACTGGATAATTGATTGTTTTTGTTGTTGATATAGTATATTTGGACATTTTCCAACATACGAAGTTTCGAGAGTAGATATCAACTCACGTTATCAAGTAAAACCTGGAACATGACGATCGCTAAATTAGCCAAGTCTCGCTGTGTTGGAAACGAAAATCTGATAAACGCGTCGACTGATTTTACTCAAATTAAGTACATGAGTTTATTTCCGTAATATTCCCGGGACTGTTTTTTATTATTTTCGATAATTCAAAAATTGTGAGTATCTGCCATGAATAACTCAAAATTACAATTTTCTTCAAATCAGCTTTAACGATTTGTGTCGTGTGTATGTAAGGCAAATTTAAAATTGGTTGGTTATTTACACAGGACGCCAGAAGAAAGAGTAGTTAGGAATATATCCAGAGGAAAGTCAGGAGGAAGAAAGTCAAGGAAAAGGGTGGATGGATGACCTCGTGGATGGTTCTAAGAGAAGAATGGAGTCAATCTCAGGAGGAGGTCCTGCAAGGAGCTGAATCCATCTATCCAAAATGCCGGTTAATAAGTTATCGATAAAAACAAAAAAGGAGCAATTTGAAATTTTTGTTTTAGTAACAGATTTCATTGCAAGACAGAAAATTAATTTTCCAAATTAGGGTACATGCTAATGAGATACTTATTATTTAAATTAAAAAATTTCTCTATAATTCCCTATTGTTAGACGTAGTGTAAAAGAACTTCCACCACGTAATACTCTTTGTACCAATTCACTGTTGCCAACTGAAAACAATTCATTACCCTTTCACCATAACTTAAACAACTCTATTATCTTTGAATACAGCTCTTCTGTGATGCCATGAATAAGTACTTAGTAGATAGTGAACACAGTGGAGTAAATGTCAAGTGCTTGTTTTAGGTTGGCAATTTAACAACCCAAATTGGAAATTTTATCTGAAATTTTCTAACAAATTTTTTAAACAATCTAATTTTCATTTAAACACCAAGGATACGTTCTCTCAAGAAAGATACATATTCTTGTTGTAAAGGTACAAATTTTATCATCACTTCATAAAAAAAAAAAATTAGGAAAAGAACATAAAATGAAGAACCCCACCCAAAATAATAAGAAATGGTCGAGAAAGACGTGAATGAAAATATAAAAGAGAGGGATCTAACCCAAGATTAAAGGGGAAATGAGTAGTTCCAACTAGGCTCCCTCGGCATTGTCAATCCCGTTCTGATTAAAGTGAGCACCTGAAGAGTAAACTTCCTCTCTGACATATCCAGATTGTTACCTTACAACAATGGAACTAGCTTAAAACAAAAACAAAAACTTTATATCTTAAACGTGTGAACGGTCAGATTTTAATTACATTTATTATTTGGACATATTTTGGGCATATCTCTGGACGTTATTTATGTTTTTATCGATAGTTAAAAATATGGAGGTAGCTGCCATAAAAAAATACAAAATCACTTTTTTCTCCGAATTTGGATAAACGATTTTGATAAAATTTTGCACAACTGTAGTCTCTAAGGATCTAAACAAAATTTTAGGGTCGCTACTTCTACAAAATTATGCTTATTGAGTTATCGGTATAAAAACAAAAATCGACCAAGGGGTGTTTATAAAAGATGATATTTCTTAAAATCGGCACAATATTTTTCGACGAAATTTTAGTAGTGAATATTAATCATCCACACCCATGTGTAAAATGTTATGTATAAAAAATTAACGGTACAGGGATAATTGAGAAAAAAAGAAAATGAATTTCGGCCGTTTTGAAAAATTCGATTTTAATTCAATAGGATTTTCGCCGAGAATGCGCTTATAGTACGATCAAGGCAAATTTACGTCACTTTTAAATTATATAAATTTTCCCTTTAGAATGGATTCATGGTTTTATTTCTGTTTCTGGTGACGATAAGGTGTGGTTTGTTTTTGGGATGGATGAGTGAAAACGTTTGTGCAATGTTTTTGCAAAGTTTATTTACAGAAATGTTATAATTCATAAATATATTTTCTACAATCGTAAAAGCTTTTTTATATTCTACTTGTAATGATAGTAACGTGTTTAATACACTTACAGCTTTGTATATAGAGACCTAATCTTCCCTATGGGTTCAGCCTATTTTACAAAAGAAATAAAACATTTAGTACAATGTAATGGATTACTTCCCTTTGTAGATAGATGTATTCACAAAAGAAAATGATAAACAAATCCACAAATTACGGACTTCCGTTGGATGAAGCTACACAAAAGAAGAACAAACATAATTCTGTGACACACTTCATTACTTGATAACAAATACGTTTCACAAAATATATTTATACAACAGACAATAGGTTTAAAACAATGTTGAACTACAAAAAACAAAAATAGAATCATGATACATTTTCTATTGCTGTGTTAACTACATTGCAGTGATTGTTATATGCATTATATCAGGCAAACTGGCAGAACATTAATTTAGAATAGCATGCACGCGACAACAAAAACATTAATAGACGAAATTCCACGTTGTGGCGAAACATTCATGACTTAGACTACTGAATAAAGGCAGATCTTGTGAAAATCTGGACAAATATCCTCCAAACACAATATTTGGTGGATAGTTTGGTTTTGGGGTTACTTAAATGAGGGGGGCACTCCAGCTCACCGCTGGGTCCCCCTGGGGGGGGGTTAAAAGGTAGGGTAAAACTTTTTTGTACATATCTCAAAAAATAAGCAAGGTATCAAGCAACGTTTAATATAAAAGTTGTAGCTGACTAAATTCCCCATCAAAATGGTCCTTAGTAATGTTTTCGTCAGGCGCACTGAGATTGCCAATATTTGAGACTTGCATTTTTTGTGTGTCTATGCCAATTTTTGTAGCCTATAGAAAAAACGCTAAATATGGGTATATAATAGTTTGTACAAGTAATATCAAGTATTTGGATATAAATTTTTGCATGTATTTATGCACAAAGACTACAACTAAAAAACGTGCATTTTTGAATGTAAGAGTTTTTAGTTGTATATCCACACACACATATATTAATAGAAATATGTACATGCATATATATTATACTCGTCTAAATCCAAAAAAGCCCCTCTATACTCATAGATTTATCAGTATATGCATGTATATGTGTAAACGAACGTTTTTGCAGTGTATATATATATATATATATATATATATATATATATATACATGCATAAATTTATATCCAAATACTTATTATTACATGTACAAACCGTTACATAACCATATATAGAGTTTTTTTACTATACAAAAATCGCACTAAACTAAAACAAAATACAAATTTTTTGTCGTAAAAATGCCTTGTACAAACAACAATGCCCTAATCAAAACGTTCAACTTTTTCAATGTTTTGCTCCTACGCTGTTGGTATTACAAAATTATGTCAAGAATAAAAAAGCCTTAAAATGTTCATAAAATATAGGATGTTGTATAAAAATTATGTGTTTGGCCCCCATATTCGAAAATGGTGGACGAATTTCAAAATTCCAATTTAATAATATTGGCCCCTAAAAAATAAATGAAGTTCCTCATTTAAAGTTTACTATAAATCTTGCAGTTTCAGATATCACAATGGTTTCGAGCTAAAAATGAACACCAGGTGTATTGTTCAACTTTGGAAAACAAAACATATTCAAAATAATATTTCTATAGTTGATATCTTTAAACTATGCTTTAGTGATTGTGATCCGAATTAAATCAGGCAAATTCGGTGTATCATATACCCAAGAATTATAATAACAAAAAAAATTGACATTCCACTAATTTAATGCTCAAGAATTATTGTTTAAAAGTGTTAAAACTACCTTAAACTTAAATTTTATATAGGTCCAATTAGAAATAATAAAAAACTAACTTACTTATTAAATAAAGAAAACATAATATTTATTATTCTAAACTTAAATGATTATTCAAACATATTTTAAGTACTGACTTAATTGGCTCACTTCCTTTAACTCCTTGGAACTTCTACAAAGGACTTCCGATTTTTGGTTCACTTCACTCCATGTCTTGCCTTCTTCAAACTCGTTAGCTATTATCTTTCTCCATGTTATCATGGGTCTGCCAGGTCTTCACCTTCATCAGATCTTCTAAGGTTGTACCCGATCCAACTATATTTCCTATTGTTTTTGTTAAAAATAAATAAAATATAAATTATTAATCTTAGAACTCTGAAAAGTGAAACATTTTGAAACAAAATTTTTAACATCATCAGAAATATTTAAAACTCTTACAACGTAATTCTATGATAAACTTTACGAATCTAATCTTTACTGTAGTTTTATTTATTTATTTTCTATAAAAATAAATTGAGCTAAATCCTTTTTTTTTGTCTACTTTTGTTTTTTTATTCTCATTGTTATTTTGTCTCTCTTTTATTCTTTTGAAGCCTCACGACTGCTATCTAAAAATAATGGCGTTAAAAGACTTCACAACCTAAATATTCAAATCTCTCACTACTTTACTTTCTTAACCTTCCTTTGTTGCTATAATCTGCTTTACTTTATATAAATATAATGATAAACATATCTTTTTGTTACTCTCCTAATTTATTGATTTTTTTTAAACAGCCAAGTAGCACATGAGTTTATAATTTTATATTTCATTGGCTGTTAAGAAAAACAAAATATAAATAGTAATAAGATAATTATACAAAGCTGTAAGTATAATATTAATTCTCTCGTAAAATTTCATTCAGAAATATAATAGCACTGATCTCATTGTAAAAAAATAAATAATCGAAGAAATTAATAATGTGTTATAAAACATAATAAATGTTGTTAATAATCCGTACCAACTTTAACATCTATTACCCTCAAAAGCATATTTTATAGTGAGAACCCGTGACAATCCTGAGATATCCTAACTGGATCTACACTTTCTACAACTACGTTGTGTTAGATCTGATAATTTATGTATTAGAATAACTGCAATAACTAATATAAATCGTGTATTATTTGGGTATTCTATAAATGTCAAATTTATTTGTTGTTTGATACAGAATGTTGTATTAGTTATATGTTAACTTTTAAGTTATTTAAAATGATGCAAGGCTCTTGTTAGAAAGTATGTTTAGGCTACGCCCCTTTAGTTTTGTATAAATAAGGGGATTGGCGCTGACTTAGGTTATAGTTTAGTTATTGTAGCTCACGTATCACTGAGGATGGCGAATTTGTCATTGAAACGCGTCTGATTATAAACGTATATTATCTCAAAAGTCAAGCTCAATATTTATTTATAATTCCCTGTACGTTTTATACTGGGCACGTATTTAGTCTACTTAGGCCGTGCTGAATGCAAAATATATTAGATGACGTCATTGGGCACCCGACTACATATGCGCATTAGTACACCAGTTATTTCTAGTTACAAAATAAAAGTGAGTGTGTATCTGTAAGCTTAGGATGTATGTTTGGACTGCGAGATATTACCAAATATTAATCGTCATTTAATCCCTTGCAATTCACAGAGATCTCATTCGCTGAGCTCAAGAGATTAAAGATTCATTGTAAGCAATGCTTCCATTGTATAACGTGTCACATTTGATATGCTCTAACATTTGTATGTTTCACTTCCACCAGGTTACGGTTAACAAAGGAATTTTTTTGTTTTTGCAATGTGTTAAAATGAAATGTCAAAAACATTTCTCACCTACACCCTACCACATTCATATCCAAATAAACTCTAAAGTTTTTTTCTATCGAGAACATATTTAAGCAACACTGAGAAACAAAATATTGTTCATTATACACGTCATAGTTTTTGTAAATATCTAAATAATTACAATCTGTAACATATTCTAGATCGTTCTTTAATTGTTTTTTAATCCAAGTATAAGCGGTTAGTAACAAACGTACGAATTTTAAAACCGACTCTTAGTGAAGAGCAGATCATGAAAGATTCGTTCATAATGAGCGATCTAAATGAGCGAGATCAGTGATACGAATTAAATTTAATACTGGAAATAGTTTTAAACCATATTAATTGTATAAGATCAATTATTTAGCTAATAAAAGAGAACAATTATTGAGAATTTGATAGGAAACTTTGCACATGAAGCGTCCTAAAAGGTACAGTAAAAGGTGCTCGAGTTGATCTGCGTTCATTTGATTCTCGCATCATTGTTCAGTTATCTTTCTTTTTATCTTGGCTTATAGTAAAGACCTCTGAACCAAAAAATTCTTTGATATCTTTCGGTTCATTCATTTATCTGTTCCTTTATATTCACCTTTCACAGAATATACAGTGTGTCAATAAAGTCCCTCCTTCACCTTAACTTGTATGAAGTTAAATAGAGCCAAACCCTTTTGGGACTGTTAACTAGGGTATCTGAAGTTTATATTATGATAATTTGGAATTTTTCCCCTTCCACTAAAGGGGGAGTTTGTGGATACTCGAAATTTTCAAATGGGAACCTGCATCTCGTGAAATATCATATTAAAGAGCATAAAAAAATTTTTTAATTACCCTAACCAAAAAGGCGTCACCAATGTTTTTGAGACTTTTTAATTTATTGTAAAGTCGCTAAATATGTGAAATAATAACACAACACTTTTTAAAATGTTCGCTAGATATCAACGTTAAAATTAATTTTACCTGCCCCCTAAAATCGTGGTACTTTTAGATACATTCAAAAAACAACAACTAAATCGTGTGACATATCAAATTAAATTGCTTTTTGTGGGAAAAGGAAAAATGATTGCTGTCTATACAGCAATTATTTTTCCTTTTTTTTCAAATTAGTACAAATAACAAACTACAAATAAATAAACTAATAAAATTAAATTTCTGATTGTCTTTTTTAGAGGTTAATGCTAATTTTTAAGTCTTAGTTTTCGTTTTGTTTCAGTGTTCGTAATAAGTATATCGGATTGCTCAAGAAAACCTTGAAGAACTCCCAGAGAAACAAAGTTGAAACGCCACGAATTACAGTCGAATAAACGACCACTGACAGGCTGAAATTAAATTTTAGTAGTTATGATCTTTCTTGGTATATGTAGATCTGTACAATACCTTTTTTTTCTTCTTTTTTTCTGTTTCTCTTCTTTTTAATAACTAGGCTTCAAGTTAGTTACTAGTTATGACTTTGTAGTAACAAAGTTATTTTAAAATTATTAAATAACTTAGTCAAATAACAGGTTAAAAAGCTCATTCCTACAAATCGAGATGTTAACTATAGTAACAGTAAAGATCTGTAACGCCGTCATTAGTGATCCAAAAGAACGGTTCATTTCAACAAAACATTTTAGTCATCCGATCTAAATGATCCGTATCATTAGATGAACCGTTACTGTTCCGAGTCAGCTCTAAGCGAGCAACTTACTGTAATTGTTTATCAACATAGCCTTCACTTAATTACAATATTTCCTTCCTCATTTTCACCTCTTTCTACGCTTTTTGTTCACGTTATTTAAGGTCTTCCAAACCTCTTTGAGTCTTTTGAGTTCCACCCCAGTATTTTCCTCTCCACAGCTTCTGGGTTCTTCCTGAAAGAATGTCCGAACCATAGCCATTTTCTTCTTATCTCGATTTCTTTTTTTCATTCAATTGTTATAATATCAGATCAAAACTCCTTCTGAGAAACTATTTACAAATATCCGCAGATCTTACTACTGACAGATTTTGACACTTTTTATGTCTCCACATTTAAAGGATTCATTACTGATGTTAGGAGGTAAACCATTTCCTTTCAGGTTCTCCCACATCTTCTCCCTACAAGTTGAGTCAAATGCCTTCTGAAAATCAACAAAAATAAGGTACAAACTGAGCATTATTACTCTGAGAAAATTAATCTGTTCCACAGAAGTCATCCAACACCGAAACCAGCTTGATCCCTTCTCAGTTTTATATCGACAACATATTTAAATTGAGTTATTATTTTTGTCATAATATTACAAATAACGGGCAACAAGATGCCTAGTTGTTACAGTTATTTGGTATCCTTACAAACACCCATGTCATCAATTAGCTCTGCGTATGTTTGTAAAAAAGACGAATTGTCCGGACGATATATTAATAACTGATAAAATACTTTCGCGGAATTGCCAAAATTAATATCCTATGAAAAATCCTAATATCTTAATTTCCCGAAGGTTAACACTTGATTTTGTGTATTTGTGTGAGAATGTTTATAAATATTTTTATTGTGTTATAAATGTCTGTTGAGACTAGAGCGTAGTGTAACTAAAACGATTTACATTTTCTTATAGTTTGAATCCCAACAAATAATAAAGATGACATGCACCGTATATTAGCAAGCAATATTCTGCAGCATTCTTGGATCTGTAAATGCTTTCAGCGTGGAACGCTTGAAAGGGAATAAATTTTAATATTTATTACTTAGAGCTACGGTGACAGAAAACCAAATCGATTACTCTGTTATATATTTTAAATTCATTGTATAGGGTGTCTATCGAGTTCAACTCCTCTTACAAAATTTGCATTTCTTAAAAATTTGCATTTGTAAACGTATTGGAATGATATTTTAGGTAGAAATTATAGTTTTATCAATAATTTAATAATAAAAATCAAATGTTTTAATTGTATATGGCATTTCAATGATTTCAATCTGGTAGAATGAGAAGTTGTAGCATGAAATTAATAATAAAAATTATATAAGCCAATATCATGCTTTACGTTACACTTGACATCTTTCCTGTCTGTTAATTCTTGTTTTTGGTTCAATTCACTCTGGAACAACCAAAGAAATATCAATAACATTATTGGCATAAACCGTTCGAAAAACCACTTCAATCTGTTTCACAATATTTTTTATAAGTAATGATAATATTTTTGACACTCCTGACACTTCAGCTAAAACTCTTTATGTGTACAGTATTAATCCTTGTCGATCCAATTTATTTCCATGTCCTTCGGTCCTGAGAGGTATAGTATAATAAACCAGAGGTATCCCAGATAGATCTACAATTTTCTACATCTAGTCAGAGGGTAGATCCCTTTTATATCGTTCTCATAAGGTCTGTTTGACCAACTGTTGGTCTCTTCCTGTATAAGAGTATGTGAAGACTTTTCTTATACCTTATATCGTGAATTAGAAATGTATGATGTGAACTAACCTTTCCACGCATGTTACTTTTTCTGTGTGTTTAATAATCTTCTAATAATTGAGAGCATGAGGCCTTATGACTAAATATTTAACGCTTAAAACAAGCTTTCTGTTTTGCATTTATTTTACTACTTTAAAATTAAATGAAAATAATTGTTTCAGTAAAAGAGTACAATTTGCGTATTATAATAAGTACGATCAATAAAGTAATCCTTTCTTATTAAGTCGTGAAACAGTTAAAGTACAGTAATATCTATAATAACATTTCGTATCAAAAATTAATACATTACATCAAGGTATAGCAGTGCTTAAATTAGCCTATATGATGTAAGTTATTTATAGATAGAAAAAATTCAAACACAAGATCTCACAAAAATTTCGTTCACTTAATCAAACGCGTTTCTACGACAAAGTCCCCATCTTCAGTGATACATGAGCTACAATAACAAAACTATAACGTTGTAACTCATGTATCACTAAGGAAGGCGACTTTGTTGTAGAAACCCGTTTGATTAAGTGAACGTAAATTTTGTGAGATCTTGTGTTCGAGTTTTTTTTATCTAATATTATCTCACAAGTCAAGCTGCAAGCTTATTTATTTATAAGTTTTAATGATAATTATTAATTGTGAACCACCTGTGGATGTACTAACTAGCCGCCACAGTTGTGCTGTCAAGTGACGAAATTCATGTCACTTCTTGGATTTCGTTAATAAACAAAACAATTGGTACTGCCTCCTCTGAGCAGAATATAATCCTCAACATCTCCACGAGCGTCATCTACAATGTGGGCGTGTCACTGTTTGGTGCAACTTTGATGATTTTGTACAAAGCCATACCCAAGAGGTTTTTGAGTACATTGTTGTGCCACTCCTAGTATTGCCCTAACTTTGCTGAAGCATTTCGTATAAGCAACATATTCAAATAATGTTAAGTATTCCATGTTTACAAAAATTAAACAAAACTCTCTTATGCGTTGTAATAGAGAGATTGGTGAACACCAATATTACAACATTTATTATAAATTTATTATATATAATTTATTAAAAATATAATTAATTCGAAACACCAACTTAAATACAGAAACAGGATGTGAGACAACACGCGCAAGGTATCTCGAATTTAACCTAACAGAAGCAGAGGCAGTGAACTTTACAAATAGCAAATTAAGCATTGAACAAGTGTTCTACGTGTGAAAGATTGCAAATTAGGAAAATCAATGAGAACGACAAAAATTCAAAATTAACCAATGAGAAAGAAACACGAGGGATTCAAAAAAAGAAGAGGGGAGAACAACGCGTGAAAAAGGGGAGTAAAAAATAAATCTTCAGAGGGGGAACAAGTAAAGAAATTCAATAAGAAACTCAGTCCGTATTTAACCTGCTATTATAAAATAACAAAATAATATCAACTAAATCTACACCAGTGAAGTGTTGTGAAAATTTGAAATAAATAAAATCAAAATAAAGTGTTTAGTGAAAGTGTGAAGAAAGGGTGGAGAGTAATGTAAGTAATCTTAAACTTTTATTAATGTAAATCAGATCTCAATTGGTTAATACAATATTATCAAACGAAGTCATATACTGGGTTTTATTTCATTACTTTATAAGGTTAAAGTATAAACTCATTAAAACAAATAAGGGAAGAGGGACAATTTTGTACAATTTAGGCAAATAAATAATGATAATGATAATATTGTACGTTTGTTAAGGCTTTATTTAGATGTAATATTATGGTGATAGAAATTTGTTATTGGCAGTCTAGAAAATGTTCAATAAATTTGTTCAGTTAATTTGTTCAATAAATTTTAATTAATTCGAGGAATGGCCAACTCGAATCTAAAAGTTTAATGTTTTATTTCCAAGTAGATTATAGAGATTTCATGTGAAAGGGTATTCATGAACATTTTCGATTTTATTAAACTTGTTCTAAATCAAAATCTATATTTTTTTTCCTATCCAGTTTCATTTTTTTAGAGTCAGCCCACAGCCAAGCAAAAATTTGAATCAATAGTAGAGTCTAAGGAGAAACCCCCAGAAACTTATAAAATTGTCTTACATGGTGAAAGCACCTGATTTAATAAAGTTGACTCACACGATTAAATTCAAACAAACAAATAAATCAATCATACAAAATAATCTAACAGCGTTTACTGTGTAAGAGCGTAATGAAATGACGCTGCTCTTGCGTACTTTACACACTAATATCCTACACGGTTGTTACACTATTACCAAGCAATTATACATTACGATGACAGGAAGTGCGCAACTCCTGCGTTTACTCCGTAATTACCATTTACCTCAAAATACAAATTACAATTACTTCAAGTAATTGGGATATAGCCTCTAGTAGTACGTCACATTCAATCAGGTTATGTCTATTGCTGGAGATTTTTTTTTTAAATTGTAATATTGAGAGTAAAATATCAAACAAACATCTGACACTGAATTTTTTCCCGTTGCCGTCCTTTAAAAAAATGAACATGTAAAAATCAGCTTTAAAGGTTCATGTTTGATCTAGATGACAAGGAAACTATTTCAAAGAGCATTTACATAGTATTTATATTCACCTAAAAATAAAACCAAACTTCCAGTAGAGCTGTTTTAACTGTGTGAATGACGCGAACTTTACTTCCTTCATTTTTGAGGGGTTTATTTTTAACAAATTAAAACCTAATATTTTCTATAAATATAAGAATACAGTTTAACCGTTATAAGTGATAGCAGAGATATTTATAAAGTACAAGACTTTTAATGATTTACTCTTTGTGTATTTTATGAATTTCAAAGTAAATTCAATAAGGAAAAGTTCAATAATATTTTTTGGTTATATTTCCTGATAAAAATGATTGTTTTTGACTCATTTGTAAACTCCAGAGTTGGATTGTTTGTTACGTGTTGTTTCTGATGGGTATTTTAGACGGTTTTCAGCTAGAAGTTGACATGTATCATTTCCGACAGTTTTGGGTCCCCATAACATTTGATCAACAGGTAGTCCAGTTTATATCTAGCAACGTTGCATAACGTTGAACGGTTGTTTTCACTTTTGTAAGACCTAACCTAACCTAACGTAACCTATACAAGCTTTCCTGCCACCTTGGACAAGTTTACTCATTGTATTGTTTCGAATTATAATGACAAACTGTTGACAAGGTATCTCTTGTAATATTAGAAATAAGACATGCTTTCACTATGTTTAGAATGTGCGACGTTGCCAAATCCATAACGGCAAAAAAATCGTCGGATAAATCGTGGTCAACCCTTTCTACCTGGAAATCGTCGGAAAAGATACTAAGTCGGAAATAACCCGTCGCAAGTAACCCAACAATGGATTATTCATAGCGCTATCTTCACTTTCACAGCAAAACGACTTTAATATAGTAAAACTAAAATTAAACTACATTTTCTATTAGCAGAGTCTTTGTCGATTTTTTTGTTGATAGTATCTGGATACAAAATTAAGTTTTAATGACATTTTTTAATGTTGTATAAGTTAATATAAGCCTTTTAAAACAATTGAAAATGAGCAAATGTAGAAAATACTTGTTGGTTTAGTCCAATCAAAGCTTTTGACTGAGATCAAATTTTTTTGAATCCATAAGGTTTTTTGATTATAAAGGTATAGAAATATTAATGATGGGTCAAGTCATTTTCGTATTATTTCATTTGTAACGTTTCTATTAGAACTCTCTACCATTTTACAGTGATTCTCTTTATTTTTCTTTACTAATGTTTCCCCTCCCTGAGGCACAGTAATCTTCACGGTGTAAATTAACATTGTATAAAGCTTATATAAACTTTCATGCCCTACAGGTTTAGCTTTCATGAGGATTAGATTTCAGGTAGAAAATTAATGAACCGTAAATGTAAGCCATCTATCTCTTTCTCTCTCTAATAGCCTTGTCTAATTTCAACAATTACTGAAAGCTTACGGTGTGATTCAATTAAGGGCGGGCTGAGGTTGCTGAAGTGTATGATAAAAATTTATTATCAATAAAGCATGATGGGTAATATAGATATGAATGTTATACATGTTTTTTTTCTGTTTAATTTAATTTTATCGTAAATTTAACTTAAGTTGACAGAGGCAAATGAAATTCTGTTTTAATTTGACTTTTATTATTTTTTTTTTTTACAAGTTTTGTGTGAATGTGTGTGTGTGTGTGTGTGTGTGTGTGTGTGTGTTTGTGTGTTTATCACATTTTTTGTTAGTGCATGACATATGTTACTGTTAGTGATAAGAATTAGATTTAAGTTAGAAGGGTATAAATTATTCTAAGTCATAATGTAGACAACAGAGCATCGACAATAGTTGGGAAATAATGTAAAAAGTTAAAACACAACAGAGGTTGTAGCAGCTAAACCTAATGTGGAACCCCAGAGGATATATAAGCGAAGACTGGAAAGAAAATGAGGTAAGTCAATTTGTGAGTGGATGGAGTTAAAACTAGATGATTACAAAGGGAGAGAGAGACCGTCAGCATCGCCAGAAATTCCATCTGCCCAAGGGAAGGAGTCTAGAAAGGCGCAAGACAACTACATCTCCGGTGGAGTCAACCGATATTGGTAAGCGAGCTCTGGTTACCGTAATTTGTTATATTTATTGAAATAAAATCCATATAGTGGACTGAATTATTTTGATCTCTCTCTCAACATGTTACATTTGTCATTGCTTTGAGGTTAAAATGGTTGCATATATTTAAACCTACTATCTGAAAAAAAAATTTAAAGTGTTCTGATTTCATTATATACATATATACAGGGTATAACGAAAAAGGTGGACTTGCTAATCATTTTCGGATTATATACATCAAAACCAATAAAAAACGTGAAATAACATATAGTCGAATTCCACTCCATTTTCAGTCTATCCGCCATTTTGTTTTTTCAAAGAAAACACTATAACTGCAGAAATAGTAAAGATGTTGAGTTCAAATATAACATAAGTACATTTTATGTTACGTTTTACAAGTATAGAAAACACCTAGACTTTATTTAAATAATTTTCAAAATGGCGGGCATTTAAAATCCTTCCCGAGGGACGGGCCCACAAGGAGTAAGTAGGAAATCATAAATGAGAGCATAGGTCCTCATCAGTATGTAAACAAATCTGTCACATTTTCTATTTATAAAGATCATTTCTGGAAATAATGTAGGACTAAAACTTTCCTTTGTTGTATAACTGCTTTAATATCTTTCAATTCATAATATTTCCCAATAGTTATCTTCTACAATTGTTTAAAACTTTCGGCAGATTAATTAGCTGTAGAAGCACTATAGAGTTTTTACAGTAGGTTCCTAACAATACTTTTGTACGCAACATTGAAAAAATTAACAAAAATAAACTTTTATTTCCATGAATATTCACTTCCCACTGATATATTTAGTTTTAAATCTGCTTTGATTCGATTACTCTGACAACTCGAACGATAGGATCGATTTAATTAGACATCAGACGTCGCAAGACGGGGATAATCTGACCAGTAACTTAATATCAACTTTTCAATAAAGTAATTTAATAAATTTTTGCTTTTAAATCTTGTGATCAAACTGAGGGAATGATGAAATTACTGAGCTTCATGATCTCCTATTTAAACTTACGACAGTTGATTGGCTGAAATGATATGAATCAAATTTGTTTGTGGATTATCATTGTTTGATTAAGGTTATCTTAATATCAATATGTTTATATAGTCAAGGTAGTAAGACCCACTGATAAGAAGAAACTTACGTAAATATTGCCATTTTGAAACTTTTTGATTTTTTACACTCATCTAATATTGACAATACTTCTGCTATTGTTGCGTACTTAGATTTAAATAACATTTCTGGAACGTTGTCGGACCAATTGGTGAGACGCTATTAAAACAAATATTTGAAATGGTGGCAATTTTGAGCATATTTAATAAATTTGTAAAAACGGACAATCCTATTCTAGTTTATTCTAATTCTTTGATGATATGACTGTCACGTATTACATTACTAGTTAAAAACTTTCACTCATCAACGGCTTATAAAAAAAAAAGACGAAAAAAATAAATAAATATTGCTTTGCATTTTCTAATAGCATCAGGGTCGAAAAAGAACAAATATTGGTCAAGAGAAATTTGATGGTAAAGATGGTAAATTTGATGCTAACCCATGACTACCTGAAAATGGTATATTTAGGTTCCCTCGGGAATTCCAAACCTGTATTCAATATAAATTAGCCCCTGAGGGTTCATATAAGTTGCATTAAAATTGTACCATGTTTTAGAAGAAATCACAAACAAGAATCGGTATAACTATTATGTAAAAAATAATTTAATTGATATTTATGTAACACTGTTAAACTAGAAAAGTTTAAATTTATGTCATAAAAACTAAAAGAGTAGAAAGTAAGGCAGTATTTAATTTTTTGGTTGCTTAAAAAAAAAAATACTTTATGCGGACAAATTTTGTATCGCAATTCAAATTTTAGATAAAAGTTTTTTGTACGGCTGCTCATTGCGCATCATTCACTCCGTTATATATATATATATATATATATATATATATATATATATATATATATATATATATTACTCCGCAACGCTCTTTAGAGAACTAGTTAGAGTACTTTGGAACCATACTTCTGAGTCGGTGCTATTGAAACCTAAAACAAAATTCAACCTTGTACATACCTGGTTAAGAATAGTTACAAAGAATCTTTTCCATAAAGATTGCTAGAAATTAGATACATTTGGCCGCAATTACTTAACAAACACATAAAGCAAGTAACATACAACTCAAACAGAAAAAATTATGCTTACTTAATCAAACGCGTTTCAACGACAAAGTCGCCATCCTCAGTGATACATGAGCTACAATAACTAAACTATAACTGTTATAGTTTCTACAATTTAGAAAAGTTATAGTTTAGTTTTTGTAGCTCATGTATCACTGAGGATGGCGACTTTGTCGTTGAAACGCGGTTTGATTAGGTAAACGTAAATTTTGTGAGATCTTGTGTTCGAATTTTATTGTATCTAATATTATCTCACAAGTCAAGCTCAATATTTATTTATAAGTTGTATACCAAAATGGTCAAATTTAAATAAGATAAAAATAATTTTAAGTTAAATTGAACAAATGTAGAGAGTTACACCTGTGTATAGATAAATTTAAATAAACAATCACAACATGTTCAGATGTTCATTACCTGTGCAACGTTGTTGGTAACTGCTTGTTGCTCATGGTAAGTTATGTTTCTAAATTGGGGGTTCACTACACTCTTTCTTTTTTAGGTACCCTCAGGGTTCACTTTAGTGAGTAGGGAGATGACATTCCAAAGCTGAGTATTCGCCTTTGATATCTAGTTTTGAGTCAACTAGATATCAAAAGACCTAGATATCAAGACCTTCTCTTTCATCCTTCCTATCAGGTCTCTCTTGGCCAACTCTTGTTCTCTTCCGGCCCTGATGCTATTGGTGTATTAGAGAGCTAAGGAGACTTTATTTCATGCCAGGTTTTCTATTTTTTATAAGACGATGATGTCCATGAGGTTTTATGTCTTTGAACAACATGGGAAGTAAATAAATACTTTTTTGCTTGGATTTTAGAGTCCATACATTCGATCTTTGTCATTTTCTCACCTAATTACATTTTCTCAAGCGCCGATAACACTGGCTTCCTCAGCTGTGTAGCTGTTTTCTCTCACAATTACTTAAATCTCTTCTTTGCAGTTTCGCCAAATATTATAAAGCTTTCGAAGCTCTCAAAATCTACATGAGGACTTCTTACAATTCCACTCACCAGATTTCAATATGGAGTTTGATGTGCTTAAAGATAACGACAGTACATATAAACTTCATTGCAAGCTGGAAAAATCGATTCGACCTCAATTAAGTTAGCAATTTATGAGTGCCTTTACTGTGCTACTTGTATAGAATTGTCGTATAGTCAGATAGGACAACTTTGATTATTTTTGAAATGTCGACTCCCTGAGTTATGGATGAAAAGAGAACGAAGTTAAAAAGTGCTCGTCACGCATTATCTGAAGCAGAGATGGTTTGACAATTATTTCTGAGCTGTAACTACGTTTTACACGTGAGTTGGTTCATTTATTTCTGTCATTAATTTTCACATTCAGCAAACACTGATCGCATTTCATTTTCTGTAACAATTTAAATAACGTACAACTTTGAGTTCAGTGAATGTTGATTAGTTTCTTTAATAGATTCTGCTATTGCAAAGATTTCTTTTGTTATCTCTTTACAAATATTACAAAGGTTTTCCTTAGATTAACAAGCATGAATAGATTTCCTGCTGCGGGTTGTAGGTACAGCAAGGAGATGGATAACACTGATATTAACAAATGTATAATATACAGGGTGAGTTAAAACTTTCTAGACAAATGAAAGATACTTTGAAAGTGATGTGTGTTTGAATGCATGTACCAACACAAAAACTTCAAATACAGATAGTGAAGATGATGGACCCATCTACGTAGTTGATATGTAATCATTTTAAAAATAAACATACAAAATTTTTTATTTATTTAAACAAAAGTCTATACATTTATCAATGATAATAAATGACACTGTATGTCATTTTTGACCAATTAATTATTACATAATGTTGACATTGAGACTACTGTTACATTGCTAGCTAAACGTCTGTGATTTATTGCTCAGACTCAGACATTCCTCTTTATAATATTAAATACATTTATTTATTATACATGATTTTCTTAGCAATAACTTTTTTGCTCGAGTAGTTAACTTTTTATAAACACAACACCATTAACCAGCGAATCCAAGTAACTTTTGACAGTTCACTAGTCTGAACTGCAGCAAGATAAACTGAGGCTTGCATCAAAAAAGTTACACCATTCTCCCTTACTAATAACTAACAGAAAATTAACCCACCCATAATATAAAATTAAAACAAATGTCTATAAGAAAAATGATTAATTTTTGTTACGAATTTAGCACAAAGTTAAAACAAAACAAACTTTTTTTAATTGGATCTTCTAATGTCAATATGAAACTGTGTAGAGTTATTGAACACTATCTATGAACTTTTTTTTATGAAGATAAAAAGATTCAATCTATAAATTAAATATTTTTTTTTACATAAGAGTACTCATTCAACATACTAAATTACATACTTAAAACCTTCAGGTGCTCACTTGTTGTAAATTTGGGCTTGGAAATCTCTAGGTACCAAGATGGATCAACACATTTTTCTTGTAGTTTTGGATTGTACCTTTCTCTTTCATTTTTCCTATCAGGTCTCTCTTGACCAACTCTTGTTTTGTTTAGTTTTTCAGAGACACTACTATTTATTTTCTAACCCCGGTGTACTGAACCTTATTGTTTCATTCTTGTATAAGTCCTTGACAATGCTTTAACTAGCGAAACCATGGTCGGCAAGTTTCTATTAAAACATTGTGGTTGATACTAAAAAATTTGTTGTTTTAATTTTATTTACTAGGAAGTCTATATTTTCTGTTCTAACTTCTATTTTTTTTCTTTCTTTTTTTTTTTATAAGACGGTGAAGACCGAATATTTTTGGCTTTTTACAAAACAAGAGGCTAAAGAAATGCAAACAACTACAGTACTGACAACTATCCAATTATGCACACAAAAAACAATCTAATGTAATTCTGATTTATAATATTAATCAGAACGATTTTTGTATTTTAAGCCAAAAGTTCCTGATGACTGCAAAGATTTGTTATGGTTTCTGTCAAACCTGACATGCCTGGCTAGATAAAGTGGTTTTGTAAAAACCGTGATGCTAGTGCTTATTGTAGACTTTCTGGAAATCGTGGTTGATCAGCCATATTTTAAGAAAAGGACTTGAAGGAATTGAACTGAAATATGTGGTACATTTATCAATACCTTGGACACGCAAAATCTCTTCTGTATGTACTGAAAAGTTTAATTTAACTTTTGTCTTTGTGTACCGAACTCCAGATGTCCATATCTTTAACATCTTTATTGAAAATCTTTATACCATATTGCAAGATTTAAGTATAAAGAACAAATTAATGTAATACATCTATAGTTTTAGCAGGAGATTTCAATGTACAAACAGTACAGAAAAGTTAGACTTTTTAAACGTCCTTGGTAATTTTAGTTTACAAACAACTGTATCCGATATTATTAGGCCTGATAGGATTAGTATTGGTACTTGTGTTGTTAAAATTGGCAGCTCTATTCATGTAGACAGAGTTATGGTTTTTGTGGGGGAAAACTGTTTTGTCTGATCGTCATGCTGTAATTATTGATGCTGACATTCAATCCAGAGGGAATAAGATGTACAAAATGATACTAGCAGTGCTGTGACTGAGGGTAGAATTACAAAAGTAGTTAAACCTACTGACATGATACTTTCCTCTTATATTTGCATTTTATTAATCAACAATAATTTGGTAACCCATGAATTCTTTTGGTGATGAAAATGTCAATATTTATTCGATACTTTTATGAGAATTTTTGATACAACTTTCCTTAAGAAATATCTTCCAATGTGTAAAAAAGAGAATGGCATGAAAAAACCAAAATGGTAAAACGATTATTTATGCAGTTTTAAGGATCGTTACATTTTTATGTATGAACATTTTTTAAATAGGTACTGGTTTTAACTGTTACAGAGAAATCTATAATAATCTTAAAAGGAAGTACAAAAAGACAATCATGAAAGCTAAAATTGATTATAATTCTCGTAAAATTTTGTCAGCGAATAATAAAATCTATGTGGACTGTTGTTAAGAAGTCTATTATTAGCAATTATAACTCTGACACTGAAACAAACATAGTCTGAAAAGGTTTTAACTACTGTATTGACAAATTTGATGAAATAATAAAAAATGATCCTCCTTAAAAAAAGAAAAAATGAACTAATTGAAAAATATGTCAGCTTTAGCACCTTGGTCTGATTTTGACTTTGGTTTTAGTTATATAAAAGTAGAAGATGTATATAAGTTATCAATTCTGAGAAATAGCTCAAGCCTTGGTCTTAACTCCTTTATCCTTAAGTTAGCTACAAGTTATATTTCTGATATTCTTACCTATGTATTTAATTGTTGTCTAGATGAATGTATCTTTCCTCCTTCCCTGTCATTTGTTAAAGTAATACCAATTTATAAAGAAAGGGATAAATTAAATGACAACAATTAATTACAGACCTGTGTCAATAATTCCTGTTATGTTGAATGTGTTTGAATATGTGATATGTAAACTAGTGTTTCATTATTTTGAACTTAACTTTATATTTTCTGAAAACCAGTTTCGATTTAGAGCTAATAAGTACTCAGCATGCTATTATAGACCTTAAGAGTGAATGTTTTAAAAGTATTGAAGGAATAAAGTATATTGTGTTGGTTTTATGATATAACTAATAATTTTGACCTATTTCCCACCAAATTTTGTTATAAAAATTCATTTTCTATGGCTTTGTTAAACAGGATGTAATGATTTTTTGGTTTATATGTTAGTAAGCAGAGGCTACATATTGTAATGAATAAAGTTTCTAAATAAATGTTTATTCATGTTCCCTCGAGGATCAGAGAAAACTGATGATGTAGAGAATAAGTGTAGGCATATACAATTTATTAAATGAATTAGTTTTTATTTTGGCCTTACTTGTGCCTTCTTTCTTGTTGGGGTAGGTCATTATTTCAAGCAAATTAGTCATTGGGAGATAGTTATTCTATACTTCATCAGTTTCCTCTTAGAATTTCTTTTGAAACGATATATCACATGATGGGTAAAAGAAATTGTGCCATTGGTTTCCCCCTTTGAAAATTGGGGCTACAGTAAGAAAAATACATAAAAGTGTGTTCTTTTAATTCTTTTAATGAAATAAGTCCGCTGTTAAAAAAATGAATACGTGTTTTAGTTTATTTAATATCCATGAAAATTAAAAAACTCAAAATTTCAATTCTAACCCTCATAATTTCTGTCAGAGATATTTTAGAGACTTTTTCAAGGAACTAAAATTTTCCTTTTTTTAGGACTTTCAAAATGATATGTCACACGATGGAAGTAGCTATTTGAAAAAATAATTCCCCCCCCCTTGTAAACCCCTTTAAAAAGGGGGCAAAACGTGTTCACCCCATAAACAGTGAAAGGACTTATCCTGTGAGGTTTGGAAAAGGCAAAATGTTTTCATCTCTGCTTGACCAAAAACTACCTAGGGGACGCAAGAATTTTTTTCCACTCTGTATATAATAAAATAATAATAAATAAAAATATAATGTAATTATTTTCTTTTAAGAAATAAAACAATTATTTTTATCCCTATTATTAAATATGTCTCGATACATGAATTCCAAAATGATTTCTCTTCTCTAAAGTTCCAAAGAAGTCGTGTTTACTGTTATATGTATTAAACTTCCTCTTTGTGAGACCAGTAAAAAACAGAATATGGGATTGTTGCAAAACAATTTCTCAAAATCAACTCTACCGATCTCGTTAATATTTAAAGAAATTTTTAAAAAAGACGGAATAATTGTCAAATAACAAAATGAATCTTTACCCCTGTTATTACCGTTGTATTTCACTTAAATTAGACTTACACTGAAATCGGGTTTTTAACACAAGTAAAAAAAAATTAGATCCTTTTTTTTTAATATAGAAATATTTCTCGAAAGATGGCATCCATGGTTCTTTCCACATATTGATTGACAACTGGAAATATATTTTGGGCGACATTTATTTTGGATTGTTTTTATTTAGTTTTAAGTTGGGCGAGCAAAGTTTGTGAAATACTTTAGCACCATTTATTTTATTGGTAAACATTTGATACTATATTCTGCTATCAAACTGCTATTTAATATATTATTATATTATATCAAATTTCACATATATTTTAAATTAAATTATTTATTTTCAATTTTTTGTAAAATCATATATTAAATTGATTATAAAATTCCTATTTCATTAATAACACGAATGCAGTGGGATAAAAATAATGTCAAATTCCCCTTGTGATTATAATTGATGACCTTTCCACATTGTTAGATTTCCGAATTTCATTTGGAGAGAATTCAGTAATTATAATCTCTATATAAAGTCATAAAAACCCATTAATTAGTTTTATAGTATTGTTGGAATTAAATAAATCCTGTAATTGTAAAGGATTTAATCCTATTATACTGTTAATACGATTACAATACGTCTGTTATCTCTTCACTTCCACCACTTGTTTTATAAAACACTCCTGAAATCTGTTTTAAAGTAAAATATAGACATGAAACCAAAGCAGATAAGGTTTATTATATTATCGAGGTGCATTACTTGATGGTCTGGTGCTTAATTTAATGAATGCCATTTGTAAAAAGCTGTGAAATCCATTTTAATACAATATTCTACTTTATTAAATGCAAAAAGTGAAAATCTTCATCGCTTACTTTACATATAAATAAAATCTGACAAAAGAAAGAAAGTCTCACATTGTGCATAAAATAGCGTCAAATTTACATAACGTTCTGCGATAAGGTCGTCTCTGAGACTCGTTGTGGATTTACAGTATTGTAAAAATGTCAACCACTACAGTTGAGAGTATTTGAATATATTTCCCTTACAATAAAACATCACAGTTTTCCTTTTCAATAAAAATAAGCGATGATAAATATTGCATACTTTTTATTAAACTCATAAACAAACTAAGAGTAGTTTATGCAACATGACAGTCTTTAAAGTAAGTCAAGATACTTGCGAGTGTCCAAAACTTTTCACGAACGTCTCAAATGTTGAATAAAACCGTTGTATAAACTAATTTAACCATGACTGCAAATAATACGATACAGTGTGTTACAAAATTTGGATATTCTTTTACTACGGAGAAAAAATTCGGTGAGTTTATTTTTAAAATATTAATTTCATCCTTGAAATTGTATTTATTTTTAGTTGTATTTCAACACATAGTCTTAAAGAAATAATAACACACTGCACCCTGGATAGAACAAGTGTTACTCAGATTGATTAAAAACTTGAAGAACGAGGACCTATGTCGTAACGAATACAAAGGCAAACTAGTCAACTAATTTAGCTGAACACAAAGCATGTTGTGTTCTATCCCCATTACTTTTTAATGAAGAAAATCCCTACATAACGGCGAAGGATATTGTGAACACTGTCTACGAGACGGTCAGACGATATTTTTGTTTTCATAGCTCACAGCTTTGGTGACATGCCTGCTAAAGTTTAGAAACTACCAACTGAGACTAACCACGCAGAATCCGAAGTAAATATCTTAAAGACGAAATAACTCCAATAACACTACACTGCCACACTCAGGAATAACTTCGCTCATTAAAACCTGAATGGTTGACGATTTCATAGTGTTGAAAGTTTACAAGAGAGACTCAACAATATCCTAAACCTCTACAATAAAATGAAATTCATTATCAACAAATAAACGGTTTAAATATCTCCCTCCTGGAGATTTAATTAGATAAGGGTTGTGAGTTATTATAGAAATGTAGAAAGTAGGCCTATTCCACCGGGAGTAATTAAGGGGTTGTTGTAGATAACAAGTAGTTTGGAGTGGATAAGAGAAATTAGGATGACTGTAGGAACATATTATAATTGAAACATTGGTAGGGTTGAGAGCACTGTTTATATAATTAAACAGTTTATGTAAACATTTTATGGTTTATTATTGATAACTACTAATAAACAAAGACAGAAATAAACACAACAATTGCAATACCACACAATTAAATGAAACAAGATTTATTTCCTTGTGTACATTTTAGTAACATACTCGTGGTTACCATCTTCAGAGGTTGAGTATTAAACAAACACTAATACTATCGATATTATAAACAGGTATACAAGTGAGGTTCTGTCCCCAATTCTCACCTGAGGCTAGTTCAATCGATGGCATTGAGCCAAGTGTTTAGCCTGGTCAATAACCTAGTCCCTCCTACTAGGTGGAGTGGCGGTGAGTCCCTTTAAAATTTATCAACGACATAGACAATATTTTCTAACAAAAATAAATCATTCTTACCTAAATAATTTAATATGAAAAAATGGGGGATTTTTAATTAAGATTAAAACTTATTCCTATGGTGTTTTATAGTTTTCAGTAGACAAGTTGTTTTTTCTTACAAATAAAGATAATTTTATATTCACATTATTCTAGAAATTAAATTGAATTGTTGTTTTGGGTGTTTTGTTTTAATAACTATTTAGTTTATTCTCTTAAAATAATTAAATAATGTTATAAATACTTTATTTCTCAAAATCCACTCAACAGATTTCGTGCAAATAACCCTGTGAGCGAAATTGCAAGCTTACAAATTTTACAGAAATCATAAAATAAATCAAAATAATTATCAAAATAAAACTTTATCGTTGTCATTAAAAAGTCGGTTTTAATCATAACGACATACGCTGATGACGGGTTTAGTGCTTATTTAAAATATTTATTCAAAAACTGCGTCGATGTTTCATTTTCTCTTTATGATTGATAACTATTGAGCTGACATTTGTGGAGACAATTAGTTTAAATTTAATTTAATTTGGTTTTAAGGATGGATGAGAGAGTTTATTTTTTGATTACTGACATGTTCCTAAAACAAAGTTCCATTAACACAATTTTGATTTACATCTCAACTCAAAGACATCAGACACATAAGGTGTATATAAGTAATAGCATGCTATTAAAAGAACTTGCAAAACAAAATTTCACTCATAACTGAAGACGGTATTCTTATCTCCAGTTAAAATGGTTTTTAAGGTTTCCCCTAAAAGACACAAAACCTGGACTTATCTTAACAAAGGCATTAAAGTCCGGATTACGTCGTGCAAAGGAACTTTAGATAATGTATTCACCTTTCATACTGGAAGAAACAATGTTCTGTAGATTTCCAGTTTTCTCGTAAAATTAAAATAAATAAGACACTTAAAAACTTATCCCCGTTTACCTTCCTATCCTAGAGACAGAGACAAAGAATTAAAATGGTTGTTGAGATCGAAACAAAAATTGGTATCCTAATCAATTAAATTTTTTTTACAAAATATCACAAAAAATTTGGTTGCATCTCAGTGGGTTGCATCTCATTTACCAGTCCACAAGTTTAAGAACAGTTTTTCATACAAATTAATATATATTGAAATTAATTCCTTTGAATTATTACAATAACGACTTTGATAAAAATATTTGTCGCTATTTAAGAAAAACCGTCTGTGCAAACATTTTCTGTGAGAAAATAAGGGGAAATCTGTCAATTAATACATAAAGTATTGTATAATCAAGTAAAACTACACCTCCCAGATAGTCGTGTCCGGTAAAATCAAGGTTAAAATAATCAAATATCGATAAATAGTCTCACACGTTGTGCAGATGTTAGTGCAAAACTAAAACTCCATATTGCAAAACTAAATAACTAACGAGAACATTTCAACCAATATGAATAAAGATATTTGAGAGATGGACCGGGGATCCATTAAGATCCGGAGAACAAAATGAAAAACATTAATATATATATATATATATATATATATATATATATATATATATATATATATAGTGTTTAAGAAAATAACAAAGGAACTTTAATTTTGTAAGTAAATAAATAGAATAATATAAAATATATGTAAAGAAATATTTAAAAGGATATATAAATCCTCTTTAGAATGCCTATTATCTTTAGAAAGAAACATGTTAAAATAAGAATAGAATTATACAGAAAATATTTTGATAAACAAAACCTAATAAATAATACCTTCAAAAATTTTATAATAGATTTTTGATATTAGTTTGAACGCGTGTGAGAAGGGTTCTAAAGATGTAAAGCTTGTCATGTATTTAACTTTATAATATAAGTAAATGATAAATTGAAACTCAAATTTATCTCTTTTTATAATCCTTTATTTAATTTGTAAATACCTGAAACACAGCAAAGTTATAAATATTAATTTTAAGGATTTTCTAATTTCAAGATGACGAAATCATAAAAGTTCATATGTAATCAAAATAACCTTACAAAAAAACACTAAAGAAACAGGTATGATTCGAGATAAGAAACGTTGTAACTCTTCGCAATGCCAAATACTGAACACATATATCGAGTATTAACTGCAGTACCTATTAAAAAGGCAAAATAAGTCAATCATTACTTGACTTTAAAGCAGATTTTATTCTCATCTCTTTATTATTCAATATCAATTGACAAAACTTGTACACTACAGCGAGGTGTGGACATTGTTAACAAAACTGGAAGACCTAGACTATCCAGACGATATAGCTCACAACTTTGATGATGACTACTAAACTACAGAAACTAGCAACTGAGGTTTATCAAGCAGGAATCGAAATATCAAAAACGAAATCACTGCAACACCAATTACATAACTCCAATACTCTAAATATTGTTGTTCAAAGTAATAACAAACTGTGATTAAAATTAAGAATTTAATTAAATACTATTTAAGGCAAAGTAAGTTTAGGATATATTTAAATATTTGATTTAAAGATGGGGTATTTTTAAGTTTTTTACAGTATGAAACTAACAACTGATATTTTTAGTTAGTAATGGTTTTGGTTTTTATTTATTTGGATTTGGAGATGAGTCAATGAGAAAGTTTGAATATTTTTGTATTGTTCATTTGACATCTTGTCAATCATAATAAATACCCTTTTTTAGTTCACTAGCCTGATTATACCTAACAGCAAATTTATAACTTTTGAAATACTTTTGAAAAATCATGTTGTACTTCATATAAAGAATAAAGGGTTAAATTATTTGTAAAAGTATTTTATACGTTATTGAAACCTGATAATATTGTATACTTGGATGCAAAATTTAAAATTTATAGTTTAAATAGGCATTCAGTTAGTATTGAAAACCACGTATAGACAGGTGGATGGAAAAATAAGTTTTTGTTAGTAAAGGTTACTTGAGACCTTTTACTTCTATTATCAGCTCAGTAATTATTTCCGTTCTTCTGAGACACTCTGTATATAGAGGGAAGAAAGTACATATTATAATTTATTATAGAATTAATGATAATATCTATGTAGAGTGATTATTTTTATCATGGTTATCACTAGTATCTCGTAAATTATTTATCGGCCATTTTTAAAGTTTACCAAACAGATTTTAAAATTCCATTAAAAATTAACAAAAGTCCACCACTTAAATTTTTTGTAGCATCAATAGTTTGATCCTAAAGCCACCTGTTTACAGATAAAATATATTAATACAACAGTTAGTTTTGATATTAATTTAGTCGATATACAGAGTGCTTTGCAAGTAACGGAGATAACTTCGGGAGGTGATAAGGGATCTAAAAATAAGCATAATGTTCAAATGAATATAGATCCCTGACACGCTTTCCTTTTGTCGGACATTTTGTTTTTTTAATAATGCTAAAAATTAGTAAGATTATGAGTTTAAATTTTGTATGCGCATTGGGTAAACCGTAAATTGTACAAAAAATTATAAGAAACAAAATATTTATATTTTTGAATGACAAACAAAATGGTTCTTTTGTAACTTGAAAAATAATACGTTTTCGTCAAAAAACCTAAAATTAAAAAAAATTGGCTCAACATTTGTTACAAGAAGACGTTTCAATGACTAAGTAATCATCAGTTTAGATATATACCTAGTTTTTCCAGCTGAACTTAAAATGTTTAGGCTAATGCTTCTGCATTTGATGATTGAATTTTCCACAATTGTTAGTTATTAAAATTAATACTTTGTTTTATTTAATTACAGCTGCTCTTTCTTACCCCTTCTCCTCAACAGTTTTTCTCTTTGACGCACTTTTACCTCCACTGACCACTTTTTAGCCCATACCCTCTCCTTCTCTCAATTAATTTCGCTGATGGGTGTAACTGAGCCACAAAATACAATCATTTTACAGTTATTCAGTCTCACTCTCTCTACCTCTCTATCTTTCTCTCTCATTATTTCTTACCCACCCTCACTAACTGTTTTTCCCTATTTATCTATGAAGCGTTCTTACTCTTCGACCATCTTTTTTAGTCTATCTTTCACTCTCTCACTCTCTAATACTCTCTCCCTCACTGTCTCTTTCTCAGTCTCTCTCAGCTTTCTCTTTCTCACTTACTTATCATCTCTCCTTACACACACTCTCTCACCCTCCTTCTCTGTCTATTTTTCAATCCTTTTATGTCCTTCCTACTTTCTTAATATCCGTCTCTCCGTCCTAATATCTTCTCTCTCACTCACACACAAACAATGGTTCTGCTTCCACTTTATTTTCTTGTTAATGGACAGTCCTACAATAGAGACGCTTTAGCTGTGCGCTTGACGTATACTTAGCCCCTTAACAGTTCGTTACTCAATATTATTTCAGAGTGAGTGACTCTTCAATTCAATTCAATTTACATTGGGATTTTATAACAAATATTAATTTGTTTAAAAGACGTAAACATAAAATCAAGAGCATTGACAAAACATGAAAAAATACTGACAAACAAAATTTAGAAAACAAATAAACAACAACAAAGCTTAGAATAGAAAAACATTTATAAATAATCTACATTTTAAATATAACCTTATTATTTAAACAGAAAAACTACAACAATACAAAATAATCAAAGGAATACACCATTAATAAATAAATAAAATTTACAAATATAAATAAAATTTGGTAAACCAAAGAAGTCAGGGATGGCATCTGCTCTGAAACAACAAATTCACATTTAAATATGCGTTCCAGATGATCCATTTTAGTTGGCCATTTTCTTCTGTTTTACGTGTGACGTTTATTGTTCAATAGTTTTAGTTTTGTCCACACGATATCAGCACTTGCTGGATACTGTTATCAACATCGTCCAATCAAATGTCTGCACACGTCTTGCCACGCCTCTTATGTCTTATCTACAGTTATTAGTTTTACATATTGCCGCTTTATATCAGCACTTGTCAAGTAGCAAGTTTCAATGCCTTCCTAAGTAGATTTGCGTCCATAACTAAACTTTCCAGTACTTCAATAACCGCTATCCAGTTTATATTTATGGAATGGTTTTACAGTTGAGTAACTTTAGCTGTGCGAGTGTGAGACAGCGCTGAGAACCACTCCTAATGCAGCCTTGAAATGTACATAGGAGTCAAAACAACTACCACAATCATAAATAAATAATATCGTTACACGTTGTACAAATTTTCTTTTTATGTTTTGAGAAGAGTACGATGTTTTTTAAAAGTAAGCCTTCCCAAAAATAGAAAGATAGGTGGGTGTCACTCATACAACTAAAGCGGATCATGTATATCTACATAGAATGTGTTGTACATTTTAAATTATTGTATTTTTCGTTTTAATCTTCCTTGTTGTATTTTAAGTTGTTTTATGCTAACTCTAAGGTGTCGGTAATTTTATTTATTTAACTTTAATAATAGTAAAATAAAGACGAAAAAACTTAAGAAAGGAAATTGAAAAAAAAAAAATAATAATAATAATGTTTAATTTTTAATCATTGTTTATGTAATTTCAAATGTAGTTTGTAAGCTATACCCTTTGTGAATTGTATTGACAAGCAGTGTTATTGCTTCCAATTACGCTTTGAATAGTTTATGAATTAGGTTAGTGCTCAGTTAGTTGAATATTTTGACGGAATATGCAACACAGGTTTAGCCTTAGAATCTTTTACGTTTCTGATGAAGTTTCATTGTACAAAATTTTATTTAATGTTTTTACTTTCTCACATACACATACTTAATTTAGTAAAAGTTAGTTACAAAAAATAAATGTCTGTTTCTGTTGATTTATCCGTTCTAAAGACCGGAGTCCAAATGAGGATTGATGTCTGTCTGTCGTCTGTTGTACAACCCACACGAGAGTACTAGTTTTAATTTGGTCCACAGACATGTTTTGTCATGCCTGACAAGTGTTTTCATTTTTTTCGGTAACTCTACATTTGAAGTAGCCGCCGCTATAAAAAAAAATAAAATCTACAAAATTGGCGGTGTGCTGTTTATTTTTTTAAATCGTCGCTATCGAATGTGTAAAATATCAGTTTTGAAGTAACCTTCGTTAAAAAATATAATAATTAGTAATTTTGTCTGTCTATCGTCTGTGCAAACAATTTATCTCAGTACTCTAAATATTTATAAAATTTGCAATGTAGGTAGCCCATAAATCTTCTTTCTTTCTCGGAAATGGAAGTAGCTGTCATAAGACCAAATAGTATTCGACGCAATCTGCTCCAATAAATATCTTTTCATGAGTTAACATTTAAAGAGAGGACGCGAACATAAAAAAACCATCCTGCATATGTTTCCAGTTTCTGTCTGTTTGTATACAAATAAGCATTGATTTATCAAAGAGGATTTATTTAAAATTCGTTTGTAGATATTTTTCCTGATATTTATGTATGTAACTTAAAATGTCTAGTTACCTACCAAAAGGAAGAAACACAAAACTTGGTTTTATCAAAATCGGTCGTTATGATTTTAATCGGATGTACTCTGAACGTACTTAACAAAACTTTATTACAATTTTGCAATATTCAACTCTTTATACAGTCGCTCAATTCGTAAAACTGTTCTGGAATAAAGTCAAGGATGAGTAATAAATCATTAATCCCCTGAAGGATATGGAGGGAGGTTTGTACTTAGTTATAAAGTCAGGAGTTAGAGCTTTGTATCGTTTCTTAGCAGCTGTGGAAAATTAAAGTTTGACTATAAAAGTTAAAGTTTATTTCCTTCTTGAAATAAGTTTAACAGCTATCATCAGAGTTTGCTTTGCTTCTCAATCATTACACGTAATGCAAAACAAAGTTTTGTTTATTTATTGTATAAGTAAGGTTATATAGAGAGTGGGAAAGGGGTGCTCACTATCTGCAATGAAAGGAAAATCAATTTGTATTAATGGTAAAATATTAAGTGTTATATGAGGATAGAGTTAGATATTCAGTCAACCAAATACAGTAAGTCACTTAGTCACTCAGTAAAACATTTCTTCAGAAACTCAATGAGTCACAAGTCATTCAGTCATATCTGTCTCGTTAACCAGTTAGTCACTCAATCATTTATTCAGTCAGGGAGTCATTTAGTTACCCAATCAGTACCCTTACCAATGGAGTAGCTCGGCCTCAGGCTTCTAATACCTTTTTAAATATAAGTGTTATATTTTCAACGACTCAGTATAAAATATTTAGTATTTTACACTGAAAATAAAGACTGTTGGAATCTCGAATTGTTATTAATAGATATTTATCATATCTCGAATTGTTAATAGATACCTTAACCTTTGTTAAAAAATGGACCACACATTTTCAAGACTGAAAATAAACGTCCATAATATTTATGGATGTAGAAGTGATAACTTATAAGCAATTGTGAGTTTTTATTTTCATTTCTTGTTATTTAAAGGAGACCATGAATACCTGGTAATTGGGATGAACCAGAGGTCGCCATAACCAACGAGGAAAACCATCCCTATTCAACTATATCACTCAATCTAATATAAATACTAGTATAAAGTACAAGCAGATGCAATGAGTAACTGTTAAATGGGGGGAGGGGATTGATGCTGCAAAAACCAACAAGGGTTAAATTATTTCTGATTAGTCACTTCCCTCCTATCTATTCATATTTCTGGTTTCTTGTCCCTCCCTTTAGAAGAATTTCTTCAATTTTTAAAAATAACCACTGTTTAAGAGTTTATTTGTTCATTATTAATTTTACGTTATTTAAATTTTGATTTGTATATTGACATATTTCCTAATATATTTAATCTCTTTCCCTTTTCTTCATAATGTAACATTTTAATACATTCTTTCATTTCTGTAGGTGCATGACCTTCTCTTATTAAATGTGTGGCATAGTTAGAATCATTCTTTTCATATTTAAGACTCTATATGTTCGTTGCATCTAGTTTTAAATTTTTGCCCAATCTGTCCAAAATATTTTGGGTCATAATTGCATTTGTATTATCATTTCTTTCCCGTGGTTAGACTTCACGTTTGTAAAATTGTCTGTGTATGTTTTCTTTCTGTAGATACTAAATTCCAATTTTTCGTTTATTTTCAAATCTAAAAACCAATTATGCTTTTTTTCTCTTTTTTCTTTGTAAACTTTAAATTTGGATGTATGTTATTTATTTCATTTAAAATTATGACCACATTTTCTCCTTTTGTATTTTTTTTTATAAGTAGGGAGGCATCTACGTATCTTATATACTCTAAACACTCATATTTATGTAATATTTTTGACAGTATTTTTTTCTTCTTAATCTTGAATAAAAACTCATTTAAATTCCTGATAGGAAGTTCCCCATTCCTAACTCATATTTGGTTTGTATAATATATTACAAAAAAAGTTGTTTATCCCCTTTGCCATATTTTGGATAAATGATATATTGTATTATTCGTTGAATAAGTTTGTTAGTTAGAAAAGTAGAAAAATTCAAAATGAGGAATTGTTACGGTACAATTTCTTATCTAAATTTTAGATGACTACAAACTTATCTTGTGCACTTTGGTGATTAAATCCAAGATCGCGGCACATAGTATCACTTGAGTGTATCAACTGCACTCCCAGTATTAATCAATGTAAACTTGTGATCATCCCTTCGCATGTCCTGGATTTCAGGGATAAATGAAAGCCCTTGTCCCCCTCTTCTGTTCTCTCTCTCTCTCTCTCTCTCTCTCTCTCTCTCTCTCTCTCTCTCTCTCTCTCTCTCTCTCTCTCTCTCTCTCTCTCTCTCTCTCTCTCTCTCTCTCTCTCTCTCTCTCTCTCTCTCTCTCTCTCTCTCTCACTCACTCACTCCTGTTTCTTTGTCCTTTTCAATTCAGAATCCTCGGTCTGCAGTTGATATGTTGGGTTAACAAAACAAGATTTTATTGTGGTGTTTTTCATGGATTCGCTCGAGATTAGAATTAGTATCCTGAACAAAATAAGTTTCTGTACAAACATGATAACTTCAACTCCCGACTAACTGTTTTGATTTTGAAAATTTCCGATCATTTTAAAACTATAAATAAATATTGAGCTTAACGTGTGACATAATATTAGATGGAATAAAACTCTAACACAAGATCTCACAAAAATTACATTTACTTATAGTTTAGTTTTATTGTAGCTCATGTATCACTGAGGATGGCGACTTTGTCGTTGAAATGCGTTTGATTAAGTAAATGTAATTTTTGTGAGATCAAGTGTTCAAGCTTTATTCTATCTCATTTTAAAACTGTTTATCAAGTACTGAAAGTTTTAAAACAGCTACTTAGCAAGCTATAATTTTCCAACTTTGAGCAATTTAGTATTTTGAGATTTTGGTGTCAACAAGTTTATAAATTTGTTTTGTAAAAAACACATTTTGACATCATTAGTTTCAGATTTAAAATCTACAAAACTATTTATTGTGAAATATTAATGACTCTACAGTTAAAGAGTTAGTCGACAAATATCATTCTTAAACAAACTTCTCGCACATATTTGTACTAAACTTTTGTCCAAAAAAATGCGTGAGCAAAGAATTCATCGTTATCTCTGCAAAATATATATTTCAGAGTTATATTTAAGGCTGTAAAATTAAACCACGGACTAATGGAAAAGGAAATATCTCAAATACGGTCACAACGATATAAACCAAATTTTTATGTAGTGGTTTATGATGTAGTGCCATCTCATCATAGTGCTATCACATCCAACACCCAATTTCCTAGAAAAAAGTGCCATCTCCTCCAGTGCAGTTTTACAGTTGATTAACCTAACCTAACCTAACCTAACGGCCGCTTTGAATATTTTCAGATTTTATTTGTAATTTATGTCAAATAATTCTGTTAATATACAAGCGGCTACATATTCTACAAACCTTGAGGTGGAACATTAGAACAGACTGTTGTTGAACTGCGCAACCTGGAGCTTAGGTAAGGAGCACCCGCAAGAAGATTAGTTTTCTCCCTGTATTACATACAAAGCGAGTTTTAACATGATTGTACATGATTTATAGCATTTTGATATAAAATGCAAAGAGCATTTAGGGGGGGTTTAAATAGTATGAAGCTAGAAAATATGGAAGACCCGAAATTTTATAAATAATAAGAATTTTATAAAATTATAAAGGTAGGCTACTACAAACGTTCCAATAGTTTTGTAGACCTGTCAAGTAAACAATAGCATAGGTTTTTGGACGAGATGGTACTAGTGGCGGGTAAAGAATTAACCCCCGCCCTACGTACGTGGAATCTGGATGAGATGGCCCTTGGATGAGATAGCACCTGGACGAGATGGCACGACACCATCGTTTTGTCAAATTATGACCCACACGTTTGTCTTAAACTGCATGAAAATGAAATCCACTATTAGCGAGGTTTTATTATCGATTAGGAGTCATTAAACAAATCTTAATTCCTAATAAAGCTAATTATTTTCCTGTTTGACATATTGTGTTAAGTCATAAATCTTCACATGTCATCATAATTCGATTAAATGAATTTAGTTATTTTTATTTTATGTTCAACCTTCTAACGAAGTACAGGGTGGAAATGAGTATATTTTTCATTACAAAATTCTCTTCAGAGTTGAAGTTTTAACCTGCAGATATAACTTGAATAAAATTATTTGTAAGGTTCTCTTAAATATATGACAACACTGTTATTAATATGAAAGTTGTTCGTTTTTATAAAGGTATCAATGCTATCAAACTTCAATAAAAAAGAAGATGAATTAAAATAAAAGCAGTAAAAAGTAAGTTACAAGATTATTTTCCATTGTAAAATATCTTATCTAATTTTGGATTCTAAAATTAATTTCAGTTCAAATATTGCAAATTATGATTTGAAACGTTGATGAAAATATCGTAAACGTTTATCTTAAACGCCTTAAAACATTGTGTTTATGTTAATATAAAGAATGGCGCGTACATTTTTTCAACAAAAAAAAAATAGGTGAATCAAAAGAAAACAAAATCCATAAACTTCAGATTTATCATAAAGAGTCTTATTTAATCTGGGAATGTGAAATTATTTTTAAAGGAAAAACAAACTGCTCTCAATAACACCCTTTACGAGACTTAACCTTAAAACAGTTTTTTCTAATGTGTTCTGTTAAGAAGTGAGAATTTATTATTTTTATTTTCAATACCTTTTTAGTGTAAACAATGCACATCAAAAGACTTGTGATGACCGCATACAACACCAGCTTACTTAAAGATACGATGAGTTGCCGGTATTTGGATGTAAGGCGCTCCGACGACGAGTATTCGATAAGGCAAAGTCTCCCCCCACCATTTATCCCTCAAAAGCAAGACCAACGGCTGTGCAAAACCTAGAGTGGGTGCATCGTTCAAAGTATTGACTTGTTTTTCATGGGATTTGGCCTAACTCCACCCAAATGAGTGGCTACTTGTTGTTTGGGAAGGATCAGACGACTCTGGAGTTTTGGGCCTCGAATTCCGAAATTATTAAAATTTACAATTACAGTAGTAGTGATAGGAAAATGGCCGATTAGGTTTTTGGTCTAACCACTTGTGCAATCCCAATTCGTCTTTCTCTGTGTAACAGGAAATGACACTGTAACTCACTTTTTGTTGTAATGTGAAGGGTATAATCTTTTTAGATGTAAATAATTGAACAATTACAATTTTGTGCAATATTTATATAATATGGAGACAATCTTAACCTCAAACTCAGTACAGACCATGGAAAATTCTACCTTTTTGTTATGTATAGCCTAAAACGTAGAAAATCTATTTTAAATTTAATGTAATAAATTAGTTTGGTAAAATATCTTGAAATAACTAACTCGTTTGTAAATGTACTGATATTATTTTAGTTCTTATAATTTGGTGTTACTTCGATACCTAAAATTTTTTTACGTGTTATAATTGTATAAAAATATTTTTGTAAGTATTATAAATACACCAAAAAAAGTTAATTAGTAAAAACTGAGGATAAAAACGAACAATGTCGTAAAATATGTTATTTTTGTAAATGGTCAACATCTTGCTTATGTACACTGTACTTTAAAACAATAAAGTTGTTATGTTTATGTTATGTTATTCAGCGTAAGTCTAAATTATTAACATTAAATTAAGTAAATTTATGATTCGTCAAAAATGGCTGGTAAGATGAGACACCCGCGATATAGGAGCGGGATGCGGCATGTCAAGCTGGGAGGTTGAATAATAGAAGTATTGTCGAACACTGACCACTAGAACAACATATTCAAATTAATTACAGTCCCTAAGCAGGTAATTCCAACAAAAACATTTGCTTTTCGGTTACAGATGGCAGCAGAGCGTGGTTACGATTCACGGACCTCGGGGTTGCGCTCAGCACGCTTCCCAGCTGTTTAAAACTAATACCGAGAGAAACTCACAAAACTTTTAATACTTGTTTTTTCACTAAACAACTATTTGCAGTAAACCCGTTTAAGAGAAAACTTTCTTTCGTATTTTGAGTCTAGTATCATAGAAATTGGTTGAAATTTATCACCGAAGCGATTTTAGTAGAACAAAATTTCATAACTGTAAGGGAGCGGAGTCTATAATTTATTTTTCGTTCTGAATAGCAACGAATGTATTTTGTTTGGGATGTTAACCGTTACTTTGGTCAAATTTAAAATTAAAGATGAACCCATTTTAATTAAATCAATATTATTGTTTTAGTGTTGTAACAGTTTTGAAAACTTAAAATATCGTAAAGTAGTAAAGTATGCTCATTTTTAAATTTCATCAATATTGATCCACCCGTTATTCACTCTAAATATAATATAGATGGACAATAATATTATTACGTCTACTAAATCAATTGTTTTTAAATTAGTGGCTATCACAACTAAATACTCATACAAAATACGACCAATTCCAAAACCTAATATATCATGAATTTGTGACAGATTTCTCGTACTTGAGGGTAACCTATGTGGGTCAATACATGCTGAGAGGTGACAACTGTCACACCGTCCCCCCTTCTGTGGAACTACAACCCTACGACAATATAAAAATATATTTAACTGTGATGTTATTTAAAACCTCTACATCTGGGAGACTTTAAAAAGAGAAATTTAACATTGTAAATAAGTGTAAATAAAGAGGCGTGCACACAGATGTTGCGTGCTTTAAATTATAACTAAACAACTACTTAATAATTTGCTCTTCTCCTTTATCGACCTTCTAAGTTAGATTTGACTGTAACGAAACCGGATGACAATAGAGGGTGTTCAAAAATTCTAAATTAAACAATGAAGTAAACAATTTTATAAAACTTCAAGTTTTGTTTACAGATTTTAGACATATTCATGAGCAAGTCTTGTATTTGTATTCAATACAAAATTAAAAAGTAAAGTAAACTATAAAAGTGTGAACAAATGAAGTTTATTAGTGTTTTACATAATGTTGATTAGCTTATTATTTTGTATTACAAATGTGAAACTTGTTTATGTTATTCATGTTTTCATAAATTGCAATCAGACATATCTGTTCCAGGGAAATTCAGAACTAAATATTAAAATAAATTCCAGCAAAACGTGACCCCTTCGATTACTGCATCGCAAAACCGTTTCTTTGGAAGAAGCTGTGTAACACAAGAAATGAGTTCAGAATGTGTAACAATTTATATGAAACTATCCAACAAGTAAACGGAAACTAACGTCACAAATAAATGTTACTTTTAGTAAGTATAAATAGGAAAAATAAATTGAGAACATAGTTTTATTTTGAAAATTTAAAGGGATAAATAATTAACAACCCATGAATGGTTATATATTTTACTAGCTAATAACGTCAGTTTCACCTGAGCATAGTTGAGATAGTATTATAAAGAAATACTTTTTTTAGCACAACTCTAATGGTGGTGCTATGGAAATAAATTATGCTCAAATATAGCAACACACCAATTTTGATCAAAATCGACTCATAAATAACAAATATTTGGTACTTGTTTTTGGGGTGAAAAACACCCTTGGAGTGGAACATTTTCAAAACCCTTTTTTAGTACACGTCTACAGATCTACCCCAAACCATGTTAAAAAATCATAGCTCTAGGCTTCTTGGCTCCAGAGATATGCTTTAGGGCTAAAACACCCTTGGAGTAGAACATTTTCAAAACCATTTTCAAGTACACGTCTACAGACTTACCCCAAACCATATTAAAAATTCATAGCTCTAGGCTTCTATGATCCAGAGATATGCTTTAAGTATAAAACACCCTTGGAGTGGAACATTTTCAAAACCCTTTTTTAATACGCATCTACAGAACTACCTCAAACCATGTTAAAAAATTCATAGCTCTATGGTTCTATGATCCAGAGATATGCTTTAAGTATAAAACACCCTTGGAGTGGAACATTTTCAAAACCCTTTTTTAATACGCATCTTCAGACCTACCTCAAACCATGTTAAAAAATCATAGCTCTAGGCTTCTATGATCCAGAGATATGCTTTAAGTATAAAACACCCTTGGAGTGGAACATTTTCAAAACCCTTTTTTAATACGCGTCTACAGACCTACCCCAAACCATTTTAAAAAATCATAGCTCTAGGCTTCTATGATCCAAAGATATGATTTACGGGTAAAACACCCTTGGAGGGGAAAATTTTCAAAACCCTTTCTTAATACGCGTCAACAGACCTTCCCCTAACCATGTTTAAAAATTCATAGCTTTAAGCTTCTTGAATACAGAGATTTCGTGATCAGTCAGTGGGTTGTCACTTATATATATATCATATACTGGTTCTCAAAAGTTAAAAAATGGTAACTAAATAATTCTGTTTTCGTGTTCCACATACATATACAGAATTTTAACATTCCGTACATCTAATTACGATCGAATTTTCTGTCTCAGGGTGATGTATTTTCAATCTTGAAAAACTGTTTGTAGTTAGACTTAGCAACGTTTGTAGTCTAACGATCGCAAATTACTAAACAAAAATTTTAACATTAGTTATAGTTAGATATATCTTAGATATATTTCGTCAAGCTGTATAATATTCGATATTTATCAAATTTGTGGACGACAGACTTACAAATCTTTTGAACCACAGGTTTTCGCTAAACCCGACATAATGCGAGTATAGGTAATCATACATTGTTCAAACTTGTTTTAATCTACTAGTCTCCCTTTCAAGACAAATTTCAAACTAATTAGAACAACTTAACTGCAAACTGCCAGTCATTTATTCCATCAACAATCTATTACGAGACAACATTACTCTGTGTCCAATGTTAGGAATGGGAAGTGACAAATTAAAACTTGCACACGTCTTAGCAAGGGAACACGACCTCAGTTTATTAGTTCTCTGATTTTTATACCTCAAAGTCGCGCAAGGCAACCTGGGTTGGCTATTTGTTTCAGTCAAGACGTATGGTACGCGACTAATCTCAGACCGTAAATCATGTTAATGGCGCAATTCTTTACAACAAGATTCAACGTAAAATTCCACATCACAACATTAATGAAAAAAAGAAAAGACACTTTGTTATCGTGAAACATTTCCTTCTCTTGTTATTAATTAAATTAAATGTCTTTCAGAAATTACGAAATATTACAAAAATTTTTTTTTTTAATACAATCAGCCTGGAAGTAAATGAGTTTATTAGAAAGCCTGTATTCAACCCATTGATTGACTAACAAGTTGGCTAACTATTTGAATGATAGGTTGATTGACTGGCTGAATATCTGGCTGTCAGTCAGTCAATCAGCTACCTTTCCAGCTAGCTGAAAAGTAAATTAATTTGTTAGAAAGTCTGTATTCAGTCGATTGACAAACTGACAGGCCCGATGACTAGTTGACTGATTGGTGGATTTACTGGCTGAATATCCGACTGTCAGTAAGTCAATCAGTCAGCCAGCTAGTCTTCCATTCAACCGCTCAGTCAATCAGTTACCCAGGCAGCCAATCAATAAGTCAGATGGTTACTCAGCCAGCCAGCCAATAGGTCCATTAGTCAATCAATTAGTCAACCAGCCAACCAATCAGTCGATCATGCACACTATCAGACACCATGACGATTATTCAGTCGGTCAGCCAGTCAGGTAGTTTGTGATGGGTTAACTGGTCAGTCAGTTTGCCAGTAGCTAGTCAGAAAGTTATTCAGCCACCCAGCCAGTCAGTCCATAAAAAAGGCTAGCCAGCTAGTATGTCAGTTAGTCAGCTAGAAGATGGGTGAATCAGTGAGTTAATTAGGCAGTCAGTCAATCAGTCAGTTAAAGGACTTTTTAGTCTAAAAGTAAGTCAGTCTAGAAAATTTGTGACAAAATTTATTACACATACAAATTCGTAAAATTAGCTAAAATTCAGTTAAATTTGAATCATTTTTTTAAACACGCATACTAGTATTGTATCATTTTCTAAACCTAGATCAGTGCACATGTCATTACTTCAGATCTAGATCATAGTGAGAGTTGAAGTAAATACAATCCTCTATAGATATTATAAAAATTAAATAAAAAAAATAACAATTGCACACTTCTTGTTTAATGAATGTATAACGTAGCCAATTGTATGAAATGGCTTAGTACAGCCAAGAGAAAGGCGTTAGTGAAACTAAGCCGTATGTTTTATAAATTTTAATAACACGTTATATTATACACTTAACATATATTAGGTTGTGTTATATACACTCAAATACAGTACATTCAATACAAAAAGTGTTATGCTTCAGTTTTCTCAGGGACTGTACGTTCCGATGAACTGGAAGCCACAGGAACAAGACTGACTCCAGTGCAGGACATTCCTACATCACCTCTAGCCGACCCCATAGCCTCAGGTCAGTCAGGATCGTAACAGAGATCGATACGTATGATCCACAACAAGGCAGCCAGAGTTGTCAGTGAGAGGATCATTTCTATCAATGCCAGCAAGAATGACGTGTGGCTCTGTCTGTAAGCAGGTTAGAGGTTAGATACAAACTTATAATATTATCAACAAGATAACGTCGCATCATCCAAGTCAACATCTTCAGATTATATTCCAGTTTAACTCACATTCAGCTGTGTGAAGAGTTCGTATATAATTACCTCGTATCATTCAAATTATCGATAGTGTGGTGATATGGGTACAGTTTCAAGTGCAAACGTACACGCCTCCACACGGTGTATAGTGGGCAACGTATTGGTGCTCCTGAATGCTTTGGGATGAGGCATCAATGTGGCGAAAGTGGAAGACTGTATTTATCCCAAGTCAAGGCAGAAGAGCATATGTCGAGGTCTATGTGATTAAGTTAGAGCTTAGCTTCTGGATATCAACCCATGCATGGTTAGACTTTTTGCTTCCCTAGCTATTCGTGGAATTTAAAGGATAGTAACACAGAAAACACCAGCAAAGATGGGAGAATCTTTGAGGACATTCTAATAGCAAACTACTACTAAGAGAATCCCTTCAGGTTGACTTGGAGGGTCAGTACTGACCTTGAGTTGGGGACAACTCAAAAAATCGTGTGACTGTTGTTTGAGAGTACGTTTGTACAGAATAGGAGCATACCACAATGAAACTGTACGGAATGGTGAGGAGACCGCAGACTATCATAATCTTTGATTATGAGGCTCTTGCCAATGAGAGGTTTATGACTCCTAAACTTCTGGTGAACTATCATTGGTATTAGTTGAGTTCTTAACTAAATCAAACCAACTCTCATTTAGGTCGACGATCTAATTATAATGTTTTATTTTTTTATTTTCGGATTTACAAATTTGTATATTTTGTGCTGATGACCTTATCAGTAACAACATTCATAAAAATTAATCACAACTGTTGTTAATTAATAAAATACCTTGTATAATTATAAACGTTGGTTTGTTATTTGTATTGGAAAATTTCCCTGAATCCTCCCCCTATCCCAAAAAAGATTTAAATGTTTCGTTCATTTATCTCTCTACCCTATCATTACGGCATCCACTAATTGACGGTTCACGTTTAATTTGACGTATCTAACGAAGCATTCATTTTCTGAACGCAAAATTACTTTCCTCTATACAAATTGAGAGCTATGTTTTCCGATACAAAATAGCTTCTGTGATGTGAAATAAATTGTAACTATTCATCTAAAATGTTGGAATATTTTTATGTCTGATGTTACAAGTGTAATCGGTAAATTATAGAATTTTTGTGGATGTTGAAATGTTGTAAAGTGAAGAATATATTCGTTTTCCAGTTAAAATAAAACGACAGTGGTTCTGTCGTTGAGTATATTTTAGAATATACATTTCAATTTGGTATCTTTTGTGCGTCCACGACTTGGCAACACTGTAATCACTAACGGAGGATGGTAAGCGTTTCCGCCATATAAGGTTCCTCATGTATCTACAGTCAAGTTTGTAGTCGGATTTAAACTGGAAAGAGATTCTATAGAAGTGAAAGTGGATTATGATGTGAGGGGGCTCGTAGCCTTCTGGACGAATGACAGGCGAGCATTATTTAGTAGCGGTCCCATGTTGCCAATTCTAAGGAAGTGACAAAATATGCTTAGGTAAAAGGTCAGTAATTAAACACTGAAATGAACATAGAATAAATAATCTAAAATTAAATTTATACGGAATTTTTTTTTTTTAATCATTACTCATACTACTAAGAATTCATGAAAATAATGAAATTTGATTTGGCAACACCGTTCCCCCACCACAACACAACCCCAGCTCCTTTTCAGTTTTATTCGAACTATAAATGAATTTTTGTCCCAACATGGAATTGCAACGCACTATTAATTGTTGTCGTGATGTTTGTATTTTAAATAAGATCTTTTTTTTTATATTTTTTTCTTATTTATAATGAGTTCATCCCACCATCCTAGAACAGTTGATTTTTTCCGACAGTTATATTATTGTGTTATTGTTATAAGTTGGGACCTTCATGTGAACTATTTTGTACCTACCTGTAATTTTCAAAGCTTCTCAATACGAAGGTCGCCTGCATCATAACAGCAGTGTGTAACAAACACGCTCCGCTCCACAACGTAGACAGAGGACAAGCTACATGTGGGTTAGGTCCTAAGAAACGTAGAGAGGACGTCCGACATGAGGATGGTTGGTACCCGCCGAAACCTCTGCTTGTGTGTATGTTAGCAGCTGGAATATAATATGTTATCAAAATATACCGTCATGGAGTAAGAATGTATCCATTGTACTTATTAGAGTTATGAATGTAATTATACTCTGGAAAATCTTATACAAATAAAATGATAAATATTATTAATATAGTTTAATCCTACATTTACCATCATTTGTGTGTGAAAACCAACACACGACGTTTCGAGAGTAAATCAACTCTCGTTATCAAGTATGAAACTAGAATATAAAAGATAAAAACACCAACATAGCCTAGCACCTAACGCCATTTTGAAACTTAAAAATAGATCTATAATTAAGAAAAGAACTAAAGCTTAAAACTAGGCCTGAACAGTCAAACCTAAAACTAAATACATGACCCTTAGTGCTGTCTATGTTGGTGTTCTTCTCTTTAACATTCTACTTTTACAATTGAAGACGAGAGTTGATTTATTCTCTCGAAACGTCGGTATTAGTTATCACATACACAAATTATGTCCGATTAAACCATATTAATAACGGGCAATCCATCATTATCAAATAACTTTAAAACCAGAGTTTATAACATTATTATGGCTAAGTTTAACAAATTGCATTCGTATATAAAATACTAAAGATAGTGAGTTATTAAAACTTTGAGTTAAAATGATTTTTGTTATGTAATTTGTACTTTCTTTCTCGATATAAACATAGATTTACTAAAAACAGCTACAAAAATAATAACAATGAAAATGAATCAAAGAAATATTTACCGATGATAAGTTAAGATTACACTGAATTATTTTCTTAACAAAATTATAAGTTTAATAAAATTAAAAGTGTAAAAAAAATACACCTTTCCCACATCCCTCCACAAAATAAAACCTTTAGTGAAATTCGTATTTCACTAAACGTCAATCAAAAAACTTTCACGTACCTGCAGCTAGTACAGTCACCACTCCTGCAGGAACTCCCAGACCTAGACTGGTGATAGCGTAACCATCTTCTATACATGCTACTGCTCCCATTACAAGAATACTTATACCACATACTATCTGAAACAAAAATACTACAGTTTTAACCGAAAATGTGACCGTGATTTCAATTCTAAATGACATGAGGAATAGTTAACCAATCTTCATGATTTAAATGATAATCTGTTTATAAACATTGAGAGTTTTGTAACTATAGTGATGACCTTGAATACCCTGAGCGTTATTTGTAACTCATACTCGGCAGTAGTCACTTTAGTAATGACAATTGTGCAATTGGAATGTTTTTGTTGATTTTATATCAGCGATATTTTCAAAGTACTTACGGGCAAGATACATCTACAGACAAGACTATTATTCGTTCGTAACAATGATTTTAAAATCTCCAGGTGCATCACGAATGATGGGGAGGATTAGTGTTTTCCGCACCTTAAAAAGTTGGCTCGGTGCAGTTCGGAACTTGGAATTCAGAAACAACTTCTTTATGAATATTCGAGATTGAATACTTGGGAATGCGGGTGAACGAAGGGTCATTTCACTCACACAAGCGCAGAGGATTAGGTCGTCCGGTGACCTACCCCCAAGCCACCTGTATGTATCACCTATTCGGTTTCACTTAAAAAAAACTTTAATTGATTTTATTTGATATTTGAAAATAAAATCTATAATATATTATTATTTTTATTCTACACATAATTACAAGAAAAATGAGACCAAACAACGTATAATTTACTGAAGTATAGCTAAATTTGTGTAACTCTATTTTGGACTCTATTAAAGTAAATTATATATTGTTTGGTCTCGTTTTTCTTGTAGTGAAGTTTAGAATAAAAAATATTGCAGAATGTATTTTAAATTATCAAATTAAATTAATGAAACTTTGATCAAGTGAAGCGCAGTAAGTATCTCGTGCGGGTGGCCCACGGTAGGTACCATCGAGTCCCAAACTCTGCGCGCGTGTGTGTGGGCGCGTGCGTTAGAGTGAGGCGACCGTATTCCCCGATTGAGATTAGTATAAATATGTAATAAGCAGATCGCCCTAAACGAGGTGAGTTAGCTGCGATAAAGGTGAATTCAATAGGCGGTGATGAAATTCAACTTAGCCTAATTTTATTCAGTGATAAAACAACGTTCTACATCGATAGCTGAGTTAATCGCCACAACTGTAGAATCATGGGCTCAACATCCAAATTAATTCGTCCATTATTATCCTGTTTCTCCTAAGATAAAATGTGTGGTAAAGAATAATGACGTGATAATGTCGTGGATCCTTTGCTGAGAAAGCTGTTACAGATTTCACTTAATTGGACATGTTAGAACTTATTGCTTTTCCACAAAATTATGACAGAAAGAGAAAAGCAAATAAATATCATTTTTCAACAAAATGGAGAGCCGCATCGTAACAATCTCAGTAATATGTAAAAGCTCTCAATGGCAATATTTATGGATGATCGATTGAAATAGTTGGTTTTGTTTTGTGGCGCCAAGAAGCCCCGATCTAACCCTTTATGGAGTTACATTAAGAATATTGTTTATGCTGATAAATTCTGGTATTTATGTAATTTAAGAGGATCACTGCCACATTAGCAACCATTACTCCTGCATTGAGCATATCTGGGTGGAGATCAATTATCTCCTAGATGTTTCTTTCATATTGAAGCTAATAGTCAATTAAAAAAAAATAAATAAATTAAAAAAAAAAAATTCCATATTGTTAGGCATAAAAATAAATAATTTTCCTAAACCATAATTTTATTTATTTTACTTTGAAATCAGTCACTTTTTATCATGACTCTGTATATGAATTATATAATGTATCCCAAAAGTCCCAAACCTGTTCAATAACTTGAAAACCAAAAATGTGCCTTCTGGTGATAAAAAACAGGAAAATGAGACATTTTTAACTGTCCCCCGAAATTGGGCTTTTTAGGAGTAACTCAATAATCTTAAATAGAAACACCCATCGAGTGACCACTAATCATAAAGGTCTTATTTAATAAAATACAACTTGCAAACTAGTGGACGATATCTTGCTCCTATCTAAAATGTTCCTAATTGGTTCCTGATTGGTTACTCTGGTGTTCATTTGAACCAGTGACTTCCGTTTATTAACTTCCGGTCAATACTCTTTTGTTCGCGGTTGAAAAAGCCATTCATTTAAAAACATTTACTCCTTAAAATAACTTCAAAATTTATTGTTGAACTTACGTAAGTACAAAAACATTAGAGGACGTCTAATACAATATTTTTACAATTCTTCAACACTCAAAGGCTTACTACGGCGAATACGGCGTGTCAATCCCGAAAGACCTAGCTGGATGTACACCTTTTTTCACGAAGTTTTCAATTAGACCATCACTTTAATTTTTTCTAACATTTTTCTTTTGACCAACTCTTGTTCTCTTCTGACCCTGACACTAACAAAGTTTTCAATAACTAGGTGTCTTTATTTTATGTTATTTTTTATAAGACGATGATGACCGAAATGGTTTTCGCCAAAAAAATAAACATTTTCCCACTATTTTGCTGGACTTTAAATTTACCATAGTAGCAGATTAAATATAAAAAGTGTTTAACAACGATAAGTGTTTATTAATGATAAGTGTTCTTTGTTTTGTTTCTTTGTAGAAACAAAACAAAGAAAACATTATTAAATTGAATTTGTTAAATTGTATATTAAAGTAGAATTTTAGATTGGGTTTAACTTTACAGTTAGATAAATTCCATATTGCCTTTATGAATGCTTTAAAATAAGTTTATTACTAAATTACTTACGTCTTAGCAATGTGTCTTATTTTTGTGAAATGTGTATCAGTGTGTTGTGTAAACGTGTTGTTTCATCTGATGATGGTATATGTTATACCGAAACAGCTGTAATGAAATATTAATAAATACATACTAAACACAAGATTGCTAAGACGTAAGTAATTTAGTAATAAACTTTATAGTTAGGTTTTTATCAGTGTAAAGGGTCTGAAATATTCTGTTTTAAAAAATACTATTTATGAACACAAGATTTTTACTTTAAAAACAATAATTTTCTTCCGAGCAATGTTTGGCTGTGGCAGATTTATCGGGTCTATTGTACTTGAAGTGCGAAGTGTTCTTGACATCTTTAAATGTTTGACCTATATATTTCTTGAGCACACTTCACAGTTTCAGTATTTTCCTATTCATGAATGCAGTCTTTTCTGTTTCTTAATATTTGTACCGAATTATTGTGGACTGTTATTTTACGTTTGCACGCTTTCCTACAGATATCTTTACGCTATTAGATATTGATGGAGCATAAGCTATTTTTAACCATTGTGTTAATTTAGTGTCTGAAAATAACATAAAAGTAATGAAGAATAAACTGTTTAAAATGACAGCAATTTTGTCATTTTTAATTCATTAAAAAAATTCCTATAGTGTTCTACAGTATATGAACACAGTATAGTCCCCTGTAGATAATTTCATGTTATCATAGATTTTGTAGCCGCTACTGTGGTAATGTACAGACGACGATGACGACGGGAGGACGTTTTGTCGTGAATCACTTTATCGATTTCCCGAGGACGTGAAACGTGATGATCAGTTACAAAACGGAGGCCTAATTGTTTTGTTATTACCCTTCATTTCGTAGCAAGGTAAAGTTGCAGTGGTTAGGTTAGGTTAGGTTAGGTTAGGTTAGGTTTGCTTAGGTTAGGTTAGGTTAGGTTAGGTTAGGTTAGGTTGGGTTAGGTTAGGTTAGGTTAGGTTGGGTTAGGTTACTTTAGGTTAGGTTAGGTTAGGTTAGGTTAGGTTTGGTTAGGTTAGGTTAGGTTAGGTTAGGTTGGGTTAGGTTACGTTAGGTTAGGTTAGGTTAGGTTAGGTTGGGTTAGGGTACGTTAGGTTAGGTTAGGTTAGGTTGGGTTAGGTTAGGTTAGGTTAGGTTGGGTTAGGTTAGTTTAGGTTAGGTTAGGTTAGGTTTGGTTAGGTTAGGTTAGGTTGGGTTAGGTTACGTTAGGTTAGGTTATGTTGGGTTAGGTTACGTTAGGTTAGGTTAGGTTAGGTTTGTTAGGTTAGGTTAGATTAGGTTAGGTTAGGTTAGGTTAGGTTAGGTTAGGTTAGGTTAGGTTAGGTTAGTATAGGTAAGGTTAGGTTAGGTTTGCTTAGGTTAGGTTAGGTTAGGTTAGGTTAGGTTAGGTTAGGTTAGGTTAGGTTAGGTTAGGTTAGGTTAGGTTAGGTTAGGTTAGGTTAGGTTAGGTTAGGTTAGG